>CATIWK010036506.1:0-18469 GCA_949634005.1 Mallotus japonicus | reverse complement strand
AAAGCCATCATACGATGATGTATGCATTATAAATTATAAAGTAATTTTATCTAGTTAAAACTTTAAAATTATATCTAAATTATTATAAATCAAATGACTTTATATTTGCAAAGATATAAATATTAAAAAAATACAAAATTCTTGCTTTTAAGAATAATTAATATGCAATTATTTAACTGAAAATTAATTAATGTGAACACTATTATATATTTGCTTTTGGCATAAGCATTGTATCCCATCAATGGCCAAATCAAGTGAACCTTCTCATACCTCATTAAGTGTATTTAATTTCCTCTAAATAGGGTTTAAGTGTGATAATAAGTGTTGAATTATCAAAGCTTAATATGCTCCAAAATGTTCAATTAAATATAAAAACATATAAAAATGGATAAATTTCGTAATAAGCACACAAGAAGAAGAAGAAAAAAACTCAGACTAATATGAAGAAAGATAATACATAATAATTTATGGGTTTTACAATAGTTCTCTGCCCCATTTAAAGAGGGTTGATTATAAGGAAATCTAATTTTTTTTCATTTTTTAAAAATTTTATTACAATTATAATTTTAATAAATTCAATTTATAAATTTTTAATTAATAATGACTCTATCATATAAAATAAAAATTAGTTAAATTAACATACTCAGCTTATAACTTTAATTTTTTTTTAAAAAATAATATGTAGAAACAATAAATATAAATTTATTTTATATTAAAAAAAGTTCCATACTATTTTACAATTTTTTTTTTTTTGAAAAATATGGCACATTTACAATGACATTGTAACAAATGAACAAAGACTTCTGAAAACCTGACAGCATGTTATTTGTATTTGGAGCATGCAAATAAAATAAAACAGAAAGTAATTGTATTATACTGTGAAAATTTTACACCTATTCATGCATAGCCAAAACAATTATACCTACAGAAGATTATACCTGCTTTCCAAAAAAAAAAAAAAAAAAGAAGAAGAAGATTATACCTTTTTTTTTTTGAAAATCAAGCAGAATAATTACACTTATACCTTCAAATTTATTAACTATTTTTTTTTCTCATTTTCAATTTTTATTTTTTTTTGAAAAAAGTAAGATTTTATTGCTACAACATAATAGTTTGTAATATTTCGTAAAATTTTTCATATTATATGTTATTTTTATAATTTTTACAATTTAATATAATTTCATACACTTAAAAAATTATATAATTTATCTGCGCTGCTTTAATTTTCACAAATACTATTGAGATCTTAATCAATTTTCCTTTTCCCCTCCCTCCCTTCCCCAATTGTACTTTGCCAAAAGAAAATATAATTTAAAATTTTACATTGTTGTACATATAATTTTTATGAAAAAAATAATGCATATGATATAAAATGATGATGAAAATGAAAAAATCACATGGTAAATGTATAGTACTAAAATGCTAAAGGTGACGGCTCACATGGGAACATTCTTGGCACCTTGAGATGTGTTCCTAATTATAAATAAGAGATTGTTAGTGGAAGTGCAACTCCAACCCCCACACACACTTTAGAATCTATTCCCATCTTTGATGAAATTATAATATAAGCAAGTGATCAATGCCAAAGAATTGGAAATGTTTATTTATATATACTTCTTGTGATAGATCTATAGATTTTAGGAATCACAGCCAAAGTTTAAACTTTTCTTTTGGTGTTGTTGACATTTCAAAGTGGAATATATTTGTAGAAAAATATTAACATGTGGAAATAAAATTCATATATTGTTGTGAGTGAATGCCTTGCCCCAATAAAATTGCCATCCTTCTTTTGATTCTTTGTCAAAAAGAGTTCAAAAAAATAATTAAAAAAACATAAAAGATAGATTTTATTATTTTGAATATATTTCATTTAAATTTTAAAAAATTGTTGTTCCTAAAAACTTGTAAGATTATCATCACATCCAATTGTTTTAAACCAACAATAAAAAGATTTATTATATTTGTTCAAAAAATATTTGTTGTGTTTAATAATTTTATTTTTTAATATATAAAAATTGAATTTTTAATCTAAATATCTAACAGAAACTTATATCATTAAACTATTTAACCTTCTGCATTATATTGACTAACTTTTACAAACAATAAATCATTATTTAAGTGGAGAAGAGACATATAGTCAAAATCTGTTTAAAAAGCTATTGAAATTGTCTAAATTAAACTACCATGGCCATACTTGTTGAGCCATGTAATTAAGGGTGTTTTGATTCATACAAACCATGAGAAGAAGGGTAAATTGCTTCTGCCATGAACAAATAAGAAGAAAAACATAAGAGCTAGCTAGTTTAATTATGATTTTTTTTTTCCTTTTATAGAGTCAAAGATTTGATTTCATTTTTAGTTAATTTTGTCTAATAATTATTGAATAAAAACCATTAAAAAAATGAAAGAGGAAAGAAAAAGATAAAGGGTAAATTACGATTTACTCCTGTGGTGTGGTCCAATACATTAATTCGTCCCCAATATTTGAAAAAATATTTATTTATCTTTGACATTTGCTTTTTTTTGTCACTCATTAGTCCTTCTGTAGGGATAAAATAGTACACGAAAAAGCAAATATCAGGGATGAATAAATATTTTTTCAAATGTCGAGGATGAAGTAGTGTATTGGACCAAAACACAGGAGACAAATCATAATTTACCCAAAGATGAAAGGAAATTAACACCATTGATTGAGGACATGAATGACCCACATGGCTTCATCAATAAAAAGGTCTCATGTCATAAGTCTTCCATTTTGGACCCCACTATTAATCTTTTTATTGAAAAATTTTAGAATACCTCACATGATAAGTTAGAATTTATTTATTATTATTTGCTTTAAAAAAAAAATTGGTAAGAGACAAAAGCTAAGTTGCTAATTGTTATTTTTAATTATTATTACTATTAGTATTATTTTAGGTTTTCTAACAGCAGCTAGGTGTGAAAATCTGCAGCACCATATTATTTTTCTAAAAAGCTACTTGCTAAAGAATTATAAACATACGTACTTTTGGATCTACATTTCACATTTACCTAATAATTTATGCGATAAAGAGACTCCACTAACACAAATAATCATGCTAATAACTAAATTTTAAATGTGAGTGAGCTAAAGATTTAGCGGTTGTTTTTTTAAAACAATATTATGAGATACATAATTTAAAATTTTATTAGTATTAATTTGTAAAATTAATTTTTATTTTATTTAAAAAAAAGAACTATTTCTTATTACACATTTTACTAATATTTAAACCATATGCCTCACTATTAATAAAAAAAAAAAAACCAAATCTTAAATTTGTGTACATGCAATAATTAATTGTGCGGATTATATAATTTGCACTATTAATTTAAAACATGCATTTAAAAATATAAATTATCAAGAAAATTCATAAATGTTATAATATCAAAATTTTATGATTGATGCAATAAAATATAATTTCAAGGAATATCATTTTATGTTAAAAATTATTTATTTGTAAATAAAAAAATGTGTATCTTTGTAGAAGTTCTTTAGTATATATGTGGGAATCCACTCATTGACCAAAAGAACAACATAAATCAAATATCAAATGGCTTTTAAATATGACATGTGTTGATGAGTAAATTTTTGACAATCAAATATTAAGGACAATAAAAATTTTTTTATTAAGGACAATCAAATATCAAATGGCTTTAAAATTTTTTATTAGAAAAATTTCTTTTACCTCAACTTTTTAAACTACTATTAACTAATAAAAAAATTTTAATCTTTTAAAATTTCTCCTAAATGTTATATGAAAATAAAATGATAATAATACTTTAAAATATAACTAACAAATAATTAAAATCTAATATTTAATTAAAGTGATAAAAACTAAAACTTAATAGTATATGGATAAATCCTAAATGACATATGGGTAAACTCAAATGTCTTTTTTTTTTTTTTTTTGGTCAGAGAAGTGGAGGGAGAAGGGGATCTGAACCCTTAACTTCTAAACGGAGCCGACCCCGTGACTGAAACTAGTCAGCCCAAGGCGGATAGTTCAACATTTAAATGTCTAGAGACGACATTCCTAAAACTTGAACCTATGACTTCAAGGATTATGGTTACCCCCTTAACCACTTGAACCAAGTGGTGGAGGGTAAATGTCTTTTTTCTTCCTATAGTACATGTGAGAGATTTTAAAAGATTAATTTTTATTTATTTTATTAGTTGTTAGCAATTTTAAAATTGAGGTAGGAGGAATTGCTCATACCCGATGGAGTTCTATAAAAAAAATTGTTCAAATATTAATATGAACTTTAATAAAAATAAAATATAGTAATTATTTGTAAGATGCACAGCTGTAATTAGAGGAAAGTTCTTAAAAAGAAAGATTTTTATTAAGGCTCCATTTATTTTCAAAAATTATTCTGTTTTTGGAAAGATTATATTAGAATTTTTTTTTCAGATAATGAACCAATGAAAAATTGTACTACTTTTAAATAAAAATGAAATTTAAATATTTATTTATTTATTTAAACATAGATATATTTTTAATTTATTTACTAATATTAAAATTATAAAAATTTAAAAATTTTTGATAATCAGTTAGTTGAAAATTTTAAAATTTTATTGTTAATTCTTTTCATATCAATTAGTAATTATTTAAAATTTTTATTTTTATAAGTTTATATAATTTTGAAAATAATTTTCATTTTAAAATGATAAAAGTATGTAATTTAATTATTTGTTAATCAAAAAATATTTTCTTATTACTTCATATATTAAAAATGTATAAATATTTTAATATATATATATATATATATATATATATATTCGAAATTAAACAAATATAATTTTATATACTTACCATCTAACACTCTAACTAACTATTCTGGTGAACAAATAAAAAAGGGTGAATTACAATTTGCCCCTATAATTTGCTATATGATACTACTTGGTCTCTGACATTTAAAATTTATATTATTTTCCTTTTTTATTTTATAAAATTACACTGTTTATTCCTTTTGTCAAATTTTCCGTCACAAATACCGTTAACTGACAGGAGGATTATTAAGTATGTACCATTTATCCCATGTATTTGGATATATTATACTATTTGCCCCTCTCTATTTGATATATTATATTATTTTGCCTCTAAAATTACAAAACATATTTTTATTATTAAACTAATTGTTTAATGAAATATATGTTAAATTAAATTATCATTAATTGACGGTAAAAATGATAATTTTATTAAAAATATTTTAATAAAAAATAGTAAATTTATTTTTAATTTAATAAAGATTTTAATCAAATAACAATTAATTACTTCAAATCTTAAAATATCTTACTTAAATATCAACTTAAAATATTTTATATTGCATGAAAAAATTAACCAAGTAAATTCTCATTTTAGCTGTAGAATTTGATTTTTATTCAAATGGTTAGTTTAGATTTTTGAGTAAATAAATTATATTTATGAACAAAATTAATAATTTTAAATAATTTGATTTGTACACCCAACAATTGAAATTGACAATTAAAATAAAGAATTAAAATTAAAAAAAAAGTTGATTTGATTAAATTTGTTGATGCAACATAAACATTTTAAATTATTATTTGAGTAGAAATATTTTAAAATTAATACTAACTAATTTGTATTTAATTAAAAATTTAATGATATAAAATTAACAATTAAGCATTTTATATTTTTATGTAAATGATATAATTATGATTTTGTAATTAAATTCTACAAAATTACTTAATAATAAAAAATATAAATTCTAAATATTAAGGCAAATAATACTTACTTGATAATTGTCATGTTAATTAATGGTAATTGTGCTAGAAAATTTGGTAAAAAAATTAAATAGTATAATTTTATAAAATAGAATGAGAGAATATAAATTTAAATGTGAGGAACCAAATAATATAATATAAAAAATCATATGGACAAATAGTAATTCACCCAAATAAAAAATAAAAACCAAACAGTAACACACTCTTTTCATTTGATTTTTAAAAAATAAAAAACTGATTCAAAAAAATTATAAAAATCTCTTTCATTTTTTCCTTTATTATTATTTTTTTAATTTCTGACTCTCCTATTTTATTACTAGTATTATTCACATAAAACAAGGAAAACCAACCCAGATTTCAAGAAAGGCCATCTCTCTGTAGAGGTCTTCTCTTCTCTTCTCTATCATTTGGTGCATACTTCAAATTTGCTAACTTCAATCCTTGAAAGGGCATAGTGAGTTCAAAAAAAAAAAAAAAAGACACCAACTTTGTAATTAATTAATTATTTTTTAGTACCAAGTCTTTGAAGCTCAAAATAAGCAGTTCTTGTTCTGCAACTTCAAGAGAAAGAGAAAAAGAAGAAATGGGTGTTGCTAATCAAGAAGCAATCAAGCAGTGTCAGTCTTTAATGGACCAAAGTCAGCTTTCAAAACCCAGTTCACATTTTAAAAAAAAAAAAGAATTTTCTTCTCACTTAATTTCCTAGTTTTGCGCCAATAATACTAATAAAGTTTCTTCCTTTGTTTTATTTTTTGGGTGATGATCTAACAGTAGATGAGCCAATGAAGAAGACATTTCAGGTTGGTGAACTCTTTCTCTTAGCTGTTTGTTGATCTGCTTTCCATCTGGTTGCTAAAAAAGGAATATTTTTTTTAAAAAAAAAAAGGAATTGGGATTTGAAGAGATTTTAGGATTAAGCTCTGCTCTTAGTTGCTGGATTTAGTTTAGCTCCAACATTTTTTTTCCTTAATTAGCTATGCACTGAACATAACCACATGAAAGCAGTAATCTTTTTTTTTTCTTTTTCTTTTTTGAGAGAGAGAATGAAGCGGTTGTGTGGAGATGGAATTTGATCTAGGCTTGTAATATGATGTTTTGTTTCATTGTTTATTGCTTTAGCTTTTTGCTGGGTCTGATCTGTTTGTCATTGATGTTTATTGTTTGCTTTTTCAAGTTATGAAGTATATATGCATATATCATTGTCAAATTACGTCCTTTTGATTCCTTGACTTCCATGATCATAAGGTTTGCTAAAAGATTGATGCTTGCTTGTTATTTTCCAATGCATCAATTTGTTTGATCTGTCTAGTTAGTTACTGTTAATAGTTGGATTAATTAAGCTGGAGTTTTATGTGCACCTGTATATTTCCATTCTAGTTGAAGATTTCAATTCGTTTTTGAGTTGGAGAACAAGTCAAATCTTTGTGGTTTACTTTGAATTACATTTTAATGCAATGTTCTGGAAACGTTCATCAAATGCTAGGGTTTTACTTGGTCATACAGGCTTTAGGAGCATAGAGTTCAAATCCTTTTTTTTAACTTTCTTGACCTAAATGAGTAAAATATATGATGTCTCTAGTATGTCTATGTGCCAACCCAATAGATTCTATTTTCCAGATGTGTGGCTAATCTGCGGCTAGCATAAAAATATTATGTTACGTACGTTTGTGACACTAACTTTTGGAAAAGTTTGGCATTAATGTTAACTTACAAGTTGGGTCACAAATTTTGTCATGATAGAGAAAAATAAAAATTGTGTACAGCTGTGAGAATTCCTTTCAAGTTTTCTCATATGATGGTCATTTGTCCGCCGGTCAGTGGTTTATTATGAGGCTTTGAATTGCATCAACATTACAACTTAATGACAGATGGGAATTTTCGGACTGATTGACATACATTTGCTATTCTTTTCCCTTTCCTTTTTGCCTATTGCATTTGAGGGTTATGTTTGTTGATGTATTGTTGCATTAAGATGCTCTTTATGTGGATTCCTATGAAGCGTTAAAAAACAAATGTTAATGCAAACTTTGTTCTCTGATCTCCAGAACATGCACCAGGGGTGCCCAAATGAAACATTGGTGCGATTTCTGAAAGCAAGGGACTGGAATGTTGTGAGGGCCCATAAAATGGTTAGATATATCCTATTGCCATTAGCTTTTACTCTGCAGTCTTTTATCATTGGCTTCTTACTCTTTGCTATTGTTACCTTCCAGTTGATTGATTGTCTAGAATG
This sequence comes from Mallotus japonicus, assembly GCA_949634005.1. Classification (NCBI taxonomy): domain Eukaryota; kingdom Viridiplantae; phylum Streptophyta; class Magnoliopsida; order Malpighiales; family Euphorbiaceae; genus Mallotus; species Mallotus japonicus. The sequence continues at coordinate 10,469 of CATIWK010036506.1, read as the reverse complement.
GAGATTACAAAATGAGATCGACAGCATACTGACGGTGAGAATTTTTGATATTCAAATCTTAGCTTGATTCTACATTTCGTACATTATTGTACCACTGTTTTCTATCTAATATTTGTGCACAACTTGAATCTAACAAAATGAATTTCTTAAATTTTATTGGGAATTTGGAATCCTATAGCAGAGAAATGAGCGTGTTCATTCTTCTGAAATTCTGTAGCACTTTAGTTTTACCCCTAGGAAGAAGATATGAACAATAGCACAACCTAAATGATCCTAGTGGAAGTGATTACAGGACCAGCCCATAGGCACACCATGATCAAGAAGCTAATTTAGCCAATATAATGGGCCAGAACCTCAAAATACAGAAGTAAACATGCATTTGATATCTGCAGATACTTGCACAATCACCTATAGCCCTTTTTTCTCTAATCCAAGTGGTGATAGCATGGGTTTTTCTTTTGTGCAAACAAAAACAGTCATAGTCCGTTGGATGTTTAGCATATCTAGATTTGCATTACACTTTTACCATGATCCAATGACCCTGATTTCTGTCCAAGTTATGCATTTGTAGTAAAATGAGGTCTCATGCATTATTATTCTGGAGATTTGTGATCGCCAGTAGCCACATGTGTGAAACAACATTGTGTTTATTATGTTGAATAATAAGTATTGCCAATTTTGTCATCATTGTACAGAAACCGATCATTCCAACTGACTTATATAGAGCAATTCGAGATTCTCAGCTTATGGGATTATCAGGTTACTCTAAAGAGGTATGCTCAAGTTTTTTGAAGTTAACCTTGCCAGCCGCCCCAAAGAGGGCTGATGATTGAAGTCCCTTTTTCTAAGAGATTTTGCTCCTTCAGGATTTTCCAAGTGGAATTTCTTGTTATCCTCATAGTAAGTTCCTTTGGTGCAACAATTATGATTATGATCCCAAATCTAAGGTTCTCTCTTTTCTTTTGTTGAATTTTCCAGGGTCTTCCGGTCATTGCAATTGGTGCTGGACTCAGCACATATGATAAAGCATCTGTAAGTATTATATAACCTTATTATGTGTTTATTACATTTAAACTTGAAAATTAGAACTTGCATAAATTTTCTACATACAACTATATTATTGGGATGGTGTGCCAGTTGCATGCTTGGAGGTTGTTTGGTTCACTTTGGCGTTTTTGAGTGTGAGCGAGAGGGGAACTTTCACATGGTTGTAGTTATAGTTGATGGACAAGGATGCTTGATTATATATAACTGTTGGTCTCTGGACAGTCAATTATCCTCTATATGTTTCTTGTACACAATGTCTAATAATGATCTCTGATTATTTATTTATTTGAAATTTAGGTGCATTACTATGTGCAGTCACACATTCAAATGAATGAATATAGAGATCGGGTATTGTTGGTGAGTACAGAATCTACTGGCTTAAGATGTTTGATCTCCTTGCTAATTTGTCATATAACTTGCTTCTTTTTTCTTGTAGCCTTCTGCGACCAAGAAGTATGGGCGGCATATTAGTACTTGCATCAAAGTTTTAGATATGACTGGCTTAAAGCTTTCATCTTTGAGTCAAATAAAGGTATCCATTCAGTAGCCATCAAAATTCTCATCTATCTTTTTTTATCAGTAAAGATGACGTCCTATAGAAGCTGCCAACATTTACATGATTTCAGAGACCTCTTAGCAACCTAGATGCAATTGAATACTTTTCCTTTTCAGTTATAGGTTTTAATGACAAGGATGTGTGCATGCAACATTTTGTTATGTTTTCTTGTATCAAGGAACAAATAGTCTTGTCCACTTTTTAATTGTCTTCCTGAAACCTTTGTTCTGACTTTTTTTTTTTTTAATCTTTGATTGCAGCTATTGACTGTTATATCCACAGTTGATGATTTAAATTATCCAGAAAAGACCGATACCTACTATATTGTCAATGTTCCATACATATTTTCAGCATGTTGGAAGGTTTGGGGCTTTTGTTCAAGTGAAAACATTTTCTTAGTGGTATGCATATTTTATCAAACAGCTCAAATGTGTTGTAATACATGTTGGCAGGTTGTAAAGCCTCTTCTACAAGAAAGAACAAGGAGGAAAATTCAGGTTTTGCAAGGTTGTGGAAGAGATGAATTGTTGAAGGCAAGGCTCTCCATTTAAACTCTTCCCTGAGCATACTCTTTTAAAACCTTCTTCCTGTTTACGCTAAAACATCTATAAACATGAAACATGTGCAACTTGAAATTACATTTTGCATGGTCGACTGTTACTAAGTATGATTGTGTTATTCTACTGAATTACAAGAAGAGGCTGATGAGCAGGGCAGTGAGTACCTTGATATAATGTTGCTGAATTACCCAATTATCTTTGTAGTCTATTTCAAATCAACAAGATATACTTTGCATGATCAATTGTAAATTTGCATACTAAAACCTGTTTCTTGACCATCCGACTGATCTATCTTCCTGGAGGACAACCAGTTTGTATGGTATTCTTTGTGGCCAGGAGTTAGTGCAATAGAATTCTTCTAGTTGACATCCTTGATTTTCTATTACTATTTTCATTTTATATTTTCCTCTTGTAGTAATTTATCTTCATGTTGTCCATAATGGCTTCCGCTATAAATGTTTCATTTTTTTTTTTTATGGCACAATTCGAGCTATTTAAGAACATGAATCACATTTATTTCCTCCATGGTCTCAAGTACCAGAAGTCTGACTCTATCAATTTCTTGTTTCTGTGCAGATCATGGATTATTCATCCCTTCCACATTTTTGTAGAAAAGAAGGTTCTGGCTCATCTCATCATACAGGGAATGGAACTTCTGATAATTGTTTCTCCTTTGATCATGACTTCCACCAACAGCTATATAATTATGTCAAGCAGCAAGCTTCTCTTGTAGAATCTATTGGACCAATCAAGCAAGGGTCAGTCCATGTGGAAATCCCTGAGCCAGACCCAGAGGGTGCCAAGATTGCCAAGACAATAGAATCTGAGCTTCACAAGTTTGGAGAACTCTCTAACTCATTTAATGGCCTTAAACTTAATGGCCGCTAATGAACACCAGACTCAGATCTTGGTGGCTGATTCATTTTTTACCGCATTGGAGGCAAGTCGTATTTCAGTTACCAAATGTATCAGAGCTTTGCTTGCTTCAGCTCGATGCAGGTTTAGCAAGGGAAGAAAAGCTAATATTTTGTAGATTGATATAACCACTTTGGAGTGGATGACTACAACTCTGGCATTGTATGACCTTTCTGCTCTGATGCTAGAGCAACAGTATTCCATTATCTGTTATCTCAGAAGCTATTGCAGTAGCTGTCATCTAATGCCAACTATTGTATTCATTGTCACTCGTGTATATTGCCCGGTTCAGACCATTCAACAAGCTTGAATCGCTTCTTTGGTGATAAAAGTGCAATGTTTTACAGAGGAAACTGAACTCTTGGTGTAAAGTTTCTATAAGAGGTATTTTTTTTTTTTATAAAAGCCACTTGAGATGAGAAACCACTTCCCTGAATGCGTCCATTTTATGTTTTACAAGTTCATCATCTTATAAATTGTTTATAACAAGCACTTAAGGAGAGTAAAGGAAAAGAATACTAGAGGGATTTTAAGATTACATGTTAACATTAATAACTAACAAGTACATGTTATGATAAAATATAACATCACTAAATGAAAATAATTTTTTCTTGTTAAACATAGTAATTGAGCTTATAATAAAAGTTGAACTAGGCAACATTTTGATCATCCTTTTAATCTAAAAACTACAACTTTAACTACTAACGTAGCACCTTTTAATTAAAGCCTAAATGATTATTTTAAGATTAGTGAAAAGATAGCCATAGACTGATTATATGCACAATTACAAACTTCAAATTTGAACAAATAAATTACTTAACATTTACCTTTGCACACATCAAATATAAGGAATTGGTACACCAATTTTGCCAGCAGTACAGTCAAGGAGAAAATACAGCAATCCACACACTAGATTTTGAAGTTCTATCCTAACTGTTTGTAGCAGTTGTAAGCAACAGCAACCGACACTGCTGCACAGACAACAGCAAGAGCTGCATATGTATCCTCGCGTTCCCAGCTCTCTAACCATGTTGGCATAGCACAAACCCTACGCGTGGATGTACCTTTCCCACTGTTAGTCCGAGATGGTACTCTCTTGTTGCTTTTCTTCTCAGGAGACACTTTGACACCCTTACTATAGGCACCGAGAATCTCTTCCTGTTTTGGGACAGGATTTTGGCAGCAAGAAAATTTTCCATTTTGTTGGCAACACCCCATAACTTCAGACTTTGATGCGGCAGCGCTTGCTTCATCTACATGTGTTTGTGTTAGCTCCTTATTATCTTTTTGGACATTCATCTCGCCATTCAGTTGGAGCCTTAGTTCTCGGGATTTGATCTGTTCTTCTTCAGATAAACCCATTTGTCCTCTGAAACCAGAATTCAAATGTTGCATTAAAATGGAGGCGGCATATGTTATCAAGCATGTATTCAGGAATTTAATTAAAAAAAAGCATGCATGCAGAACCAACATTGATGAACAAATATGATGACAATTTGGGAGAATACACACAAAAATAGGCAGAATTGACATATTTATATATACATCAACTTGTTCATAGTTCAACAGGCAATTCCCACGTCAAATTAAACAGATAAATCACAATTGAAACCAAGAAGAGTTTACAAATTCTACTGGGGTCAATAAACCCAAGGTCCTTGAACTTATCACCAGTCATCACAATCAGTTTTTTTACCAGAATATAAGAATAACATGAGAAAAATTAAGAACTACCTCAAGCAATAGCTTAAACAACAGAAAATTTAGCATTACCTCCATAGCCAGTCTACAATCTCTCCTTTTACAACATGCTGCTTGAGAAACATGGGTACATCATCTGGGGTGACATATCCATACCTGTAAGATTTTAAAATTCTTATCTTAGAAATGCTTAATTATCAGGAAAGCAATCCACTATATTACAAATATGGAAATGAATAAATAAACAATAAATTCAAAGGTATAAGCAACTAAAAACACACATAGAACTGCCACTTACCAGTGTCCAGTGATAACTCCATTGATACTTGATCCAAATATTATGACATTTCCCGCATACTTATGCCCCCCTATGTGAGAGCACGGACTAACAGATACTTTACCATTAAGTCCATGTAATTCTATTTCTTCTCTGAATTTACTAACCAAAGCAGGTCCACAAACACCACAGCGACGATCTCGGGATCCATGAGAACATACAAAAATATAAGAACCCTTTAGTTTTTCTGGAGTTCCAGGCAGCCATTCACCTTCCTTCACAAGCACTTCCTCGACAAATGTGTCCACATCAAAATGTGTCAATCTCCTGCATCCTTAAGAGGTCAAAATCTTAAATTGGAAAGATATTAATCAAAGAAGAGAATCTAGAACTACAAAGAGCAATCGATTGACCTGTATCTGACCATGTCTGGGAAGATCAATACATCTCCATTTGAGGTCTCTGTTCCATCATGCCCCTCACATATTGTTAAGCAAGTCTATATGACAAAATTGGGAAAATGAAGAAAATTAATTACCGTATCCATCAATTTACTTATGTTAAAAAAAAAGAAGTAAAAAGTTTATTCTCAGCCTGCGATAAATAACCACGTATGTGTGCATGCATACATAAGTAGATCCACATGGATGCAATATCCCACAGGCTGCATTTACTGTACACTCAAGTAATGAACTACAAATGGTAGCTGAGCTCATGGGCCAACAAAAAAGCATGCCAAAATAAACAAACTGCTATATAAATCTCATTCTCAAAAATAATTCATTTAATGGTTCCATAATTTTACTTGTGATATATGAAATAAGAACATACGTGACCTATAGGCGAATCTCCTAGTTATTTTTCTTCCAGATTTTCCCAAAACATGAGTGCAGAATTGAATTTCCACTTCCAATTAAGGCATTCTATCATTGTTTACAGTACTTAATACAACGGTTTGGAAAATCCATAAATCAAAGACAAAACTAAGAGTAATGAATGATACAATCACACAAAGAAAGCACAGCCATCTGTCAATCATTCTTTTCATAGAACTTCCTGTGTGCATAAACCTGTTAAGTGCCTCTCACTCATGTGACAAGTCAAATTATGTCTCTTAGATATTAGCAAACACCAAAAACTGATCTATTATATTTAATAGATGGAAGTATCAAAACAAATTCTCAGTGCATCTCTTAGTCTACCAATATTGGGCAATAAGAAAAAGTACTAGAAAGTTTATATGAATACACTAACAGATGATGGCCAAATTTCTTTTCTGTGACCTTAGCCACATAGGATAGGTTTGTGCATTTGCCAAAAAAATCAATTGAAACCATAAAAAATAGCATATGAGCTAAAATGAAATTCATTGACTGTACCATAGCTGTTAAGATTAACAACTTTGCCTGTAATATATGAATCAAAAGTTCAACAATCTCAAGGGGCAAAAGAATTATCATCATAGACCTTCTCTTGCCTAGTTGAGTTGGCAAAGAGAAGGGCTCATGACCTTTAAGGTCATGAGTTCAAGTCCTAGGGGCGCAAAAAAAGGTTGAAGCCAACCAGCCTAGGGCTGGCTTGTTCCAGCCATGGGGTTGGCGCCCTTTGAGGTTGAGGTCCAGATCCCCCTCCCCCCTCCTCCTCCCTGACCAAAAAAAAAAAAAAAAAAAAAAAAGGAATTATCATCATAGAACTTATATAACACCTTGGTACAATGCCCAAGTGCCTCACTCTAAGCATTTCCATCACTACAGTGGTTATCTCTTATATGACGACTAAGCAAGGTCAATAGCCTACCTAACATCATATTTTGTGCCTTTGCTGGATCATTTAAATAATAGGCAGTATCCGAAGATTTAAACATCCTCTCCATTAACTTGGAAAAAAAAAAAAGATATGGCCTTCAGAATTTTGAACAAATATTTTGATTTTCAAAAGGGCAACATGAAGCAGTTCAAGACATCTTCTAAACCTGATCTTTCTTGTCAAAACACAAAACCTCCCTGTCAATCCATCCTAAATGTCTCTCAAGTTCTAACCTAAATTCAAAATCTACTACAGCTTCCCATGATAAACATCATTAAATGAATTCAAAAATAAAAGCCAACCCACAAGACAGAAAAAGTCCAGTTTGAATTGCAAAACCACGTGTGCCACAATTAACTTGTTTACCATGCCTTCCAAATCATCATCAAAGCACAACCCATGCATAAGCTACTAAAACATTTGTCAATTAACTAAACCAAAAACTGCAAAAATCAAGAGAGACCATATCACACCATTAATGACTCATAAACACACTTCAGTTGAATAAACGTGAAAAAAAACTGTGCCAAACCTTAGTCTCGCAAAACCAAATTGGAAACTTTCAAAAGAGCAATTCCACAAGACCCAATCTGACAAAACCAAATTTACCATTAAAATCCATAAACTTGATATCCTAAAATGTAAATAACTCACTGCCATTTCTCAAAGCAATCAATTCAAACCAATAAATCCACATTCTAACTTAAGAACACTACAACCAATACCACATCAAAATGGAGCCGTAAATCACACATTTGAATCACCCAAAAACTGAACGAATCCACAAACAATCAAAGGACTTCCACTTCAATGCACCAATATTACCTCATACCATATCAAAACAGATTCCAAAAGCACTCAAAAACCCAATTCAAATTCTTTTGAAACAAAAGCTAGCCACAATCAAAGATTACAGTTAAAAATCACTAAAAATAAAACCCACTTCAATTTACTTTAAAAAAAATCAAAATCAAGAATTGAAAAAAAAAAAGAAAAAAGAAAAAGGAAAAAACACCTCTTTCTTCATATCACCCTTCCTAGCCAAGACAGCAGCGGAAAGCAACCTGGGCAATCGATCAAACTCAGCAGCCTCAATTCTAGCAGGCCAAACAGAAGGACTTTTGTAACATAAAAAAACATGACGCTGATAAAACCGAACAGTGCCAGCCAATGGGTTTTGCCTGAATTCAGGTCTAGAGAAGCCAAACTCAAGATCACTACTGCTACTAGCACTTTCAGCAAGAAAACCGGCATCGTTTTGAAAGCTATTGGAGGCACTGCCTAAGTGGGACCCAGAAGAATCAGGTGGGGGTACAGACAGGAACGTAGTGTCAAGATGGTCAGAAACTGTAATTGGAGAAGAAGATGAAGATGGGTTGTTTGTATATGAAAGTGGGTCTTCTCTATTGCTTGCCATTTCACAAACAGAAAAAAGAAAAGAAAAAGGGGGAAAAATCACAAAGATCAGAGCTTTTTCAGACAGAAATATAGATTACAAAGAAAGGATTTTTTTTTTTTAATTTTCTGTTTTTTTTTTTTTTTTCTTCAAGTTCCAGTGGTACTGGAAGTGGAGGAGCGAGGATGTGCTTGGACTTGGAGTATGTTGTTTGTACTAAAGCTGTCTTTTTTTATTTTGGGTTTCTTTTCAGTTTTTCATAGTTCTTCTCTTTCCTTGCTATTTTCTTTGGTCAATGAATGGGAAACTAAAAAAAGATTTTTTTTTTAGAAAATATTTTTTTTTGGAGAAAAAATCAATTACATTCTTAATGAAATTATATTGTTATTTTTTTTAATAGGGAGATCATGAAACCTAAATTTTAATAAACTGTATAATAGGGACAATACTTTCCTTTAAATCGACAGTCACAGAAATTAAATCTTAAGTTATCGTTTGACTAATCATTCACAGCCACAGGTAAAATTATATTGTTATTTAGGCCTTAAATACATGTATAATTCTTTTTTAACTTTTCAACAAAAAAGGGAAGACAATGAATTTTCAAGAGAGTTATACCGTTAAACTAATCAATCTTTTGCTGACATGGTTTGATTGACTTTTTTATTCATTTTTTTTTTATATATATCAATGTTACATTATAAGGTGTCTTCATTTTTCATAAATATAAGAATTAGTATTTCTTTATTATAACTTGATATGTTTTTTGTTAAATTATTACTTTGTATAAAATTAAATAATTTTTTATGAAATTAATTGTGTTAATTATTGAATTTTTTTTATAAGTGTCATTGACACTTTATTAATTGAAAATGTTTTTTTAGATTAGTATTTTTGTAAAGAAAAAATCTTAATTTAGAAAATTTATTTTATTCATAAAAATGTGAAAAGATTATTTGTGAAATAACATTTTATTTCCCAAGTGTAAGAATTAATATTTTTTATTATAACTTGATATATTTTTGTAAACTATTACTATTTTTCATTAATTTAAAAAAATTTTATGTAAAATTCGTTAAAATAATTTCGATTTATATAATTTTAAAAACTATAAAAATTAATTTTATGAAAAATGATTTATTTTTTTATAATTTAACAATTTAATGTAAAATATATCATGAAAAAACATTGTAATTTTTATACTTAAAAAATAAGGTTATTTTAAAAAAAATACTTTTCACATTTTTTGTAATTTTAAATAAAATTTTTTAAACAAAGTATGTATAATTAGAAAGCACCTACATTGTAAATATGATAAAAACTAATATTTTAATTACTGAATAAAAATTTAAATTCAAAATTTCATATATTTCTTTCAATAAACATAAAAATAACAAAACTAGTTAGACTATATTAAAGGATTTTGAGATAAAATATATCTCTTTTAATTATCTTAATAATTAGTTTAGAATGATAGGAGATTATTCAATAAATAAATAACAAAACATTCAATTATTTGAAATTTATTCAACTTTTTTTAAGAAGGGTATATATAATATTTTCTTTTTTTTTATATATAAATATAAAAAATTAAAATATGACTTAATTGATTTAATTTTCACATTTATTTAGTGTAAGTGGATGTATGTTGAGAAGAATGTAGGTGATGAAGATTGAAAACCCATTTCTAAAAAAAATTTAAGATGCAGAAAAAATTTCCAAAAGAAACAATCTTTTCTTTTTTTTTTTATAGGAAAGAAACAATCTCTTTTTAAAAAAACTTATACACTAACCAAAAATCTATTTTAATGACACTAGATTTTAGTTGACACTTATTAAGGGGAAAAGGGAATCACTTTACAAAAGGGTAAGGATTTTTGCACTCATTTTCTTGATAATTGCACTCCATTTTGACTTTATTAACTATTTAAATAACCTAACTATCCTTAATTTAAAATAATTATGTACCTTTCACTATTAATATTAACTCAAAGAATTATTTAATTCATATAGATAAAAATCTAATAACTTCAATACAAATAATTTATTTTGATTTAATAATTTTTATATTACCATTGAAAATTATTTGTAACTTTATTAATTTATTATGTTATTTTATTTTATGTTCAACTTACATTGTTAGAATTTTAAAAATAATTATATTTATTTGCTAATTTAATTATGTAATATACATTTTTAGTTTTTAATACT
>CATIWK010036446.1:0-21405 GCA_949634005.1 Mallotus japonicus | reverse complement strand
TGCACTCGGACCTCGTTTTCATCATCGGGCTTGTTGCGGGCCGGCTAAACCGAGCAACCACAGTCCGTCCCTTATTACGGGCCGACCGGATCGGGTGTCTACAGTTATATTATTTCTTATTTTACTAGATCGCATGCTGTTCTAGAGATAATTGAACTCTTGAACTTGAATCAAGTTAAATTGAACTTTTATTGTCTTATCTTTTTAATTTAATTGTATGTTTGCTATTTTGGATGAACATTTTCTTTAAATATGTTTGATTGTGTAATATTGGATTTGTAGAATTTCAATTATTTTAAGGTTTATTTTGAACATTTTCTTATCTTTTTAATTTCATCTCATTAGCTCTAAACGAGCCTTAAACAAGCTTTAAACGAGCTCCTTCTCGAGCTTTAAACGAGCAAGCTCGAGCTCGATACAAATGAGCATTTGCCGAGCGAGCTCGAGCTGAGCTCGAGTACTTCACGAACGAGCTCGAGCCGAGCTCGAGCTCAGGTTTTGAAATTCTTCCCGAGCTCGAGCCTACTCTTTTAAATCCGAGCCGAGCCCGAGCTTGCCTAATACTCGGCTCGGCTCGACTCGGTTACACCCCTCACATAACCTAAATTCACCAAGGTACATGTGTGTATACATTCAGCATACAATTTTTGTTTAATTTTGTTTTTGCGTGTTTTTTTCAACATAATGATTAGTGTCGCCGGCTAATAACAACACTGTTATGAACCTAAGAAAATACAAAATAATCCTCTTTTTTTATTCATCTTCTCATATTTGAGGTAAAAAAAAAATTTAATATTTTTATCTTTTGATAGAGCGCACACGTTATTAATATTGTATCCCACGGTACCTTTCATCATCATTTTCCCAATTACTATTAAAACCGATGTATGTATATATGATTTTAAATCCTCAATCTTAAAACTATTTGAGCCTCAATTATTCGATTTGCAGTCCAAACTATCAAAGCTAAAAAAAATAAAGAAAGTAGCTATATGTTACTGTTCAAAAATAACCAAGAAAATGATAAATATATAGTATGTGATTAATATGGAACCTTAATAATTCTATACTTGAGTGATGATAGCAGTCCGCATTTGTTTATATTTTTTATTTGATGAAATTGTTCCTGCAATCAGGAGCAGTTTCTTTTTAATTGGTTTTTTGGTAAAAGTGTATGTCCCCTCCTATTTTTTTACTTTCCGTTTTTATCACGAGCCTGCGACAATAATCATTTCCGTTCTATACTTATTAGAGGACCGCTAATACTTCTAAATTCAAGTTTATAACACATGATCATTTATTATTATGATAACTAATGATGATTATCCTTAATAGGATATTTTTGCCTACATCCGAACTATTATATCAAAGGGTTAGATATTTAATACATATACTAAATGTGAGATTTAACACATATATTAAGTGTTTTACCTTTAATCAATAAAAATAAGACACATATTTTTATATTATACATTTAATTATAGGGTGTAATAATATGAATGTAGACAAAAAAAATTTTCATTTCTAATTGACACTAAGTGGAAGGTTGTGTCCTCATGAAAATGGAATTTTCTACTGTCGAACCTTTTTTTTTCTTTTGTTCTGAAGAAAATAGAAATCATATAATTGCAGGGTAGTGCAATCTACTAAGTAAACATTATCAACAAAATTTCCAGAATTTTAATTAATTTCCAGAATTTTAATTAATTTCCAAAATTTTAAAATTAATTTATTTTTAATCAAATTATATTATTATTATTATTAATCAATTTATTTAGAGTATGTTTGGATGCAAATATTTCATTTAAAATCTAAACTTTCAAATATAAGAATTTCAAATAATATATAGTTATATGTCATTTCAAATTCTTATTAAATAAACTATTAAATCTCTTGTGGATTTGTATCAAATCCTTACAAATACAAATCTATGTAGTTCTCAAACAAGAGATTTAATTGAAATTCAAATCCATACTCAAATCTTTTACATCCAAATATAGCATTAATTTATTTAGTCAAATATTTACTAAATTACAATTATTTTAATTTTAAATTTAAACCCCACCAAATTAATATTTTAAAAGAATTAAACCAAACCAAAAAACTAAACTGAATACTCACCCTTAACTAAAACTGTAGATATTGAAATCTCTTTCCAAAAAATATATTATACTTGCAAACAAACACATCCTTTTTCTTTTTATGTATCTAATTCTTTTTACAAAAGGGAGGAAGACTGGAGCATTTCAAACGATAAAGCATGAGGATGCTGAATTCTTTTCCTTCAAAAAAACTGAGGCCCCATGTACCAAAAAATTGGAATAAAAACATCTGACCAATTCCCTGCTTTCGTGAAGGCATTTTAAGAATTTTACTCTGCTATCCTCCATACATCTACAATTTCCTGACCCCACAGGCAAGTGCTAATTTCTCCTTACCATAATCACTTCAAAAGAAACTTTGGAAACTTTGGAAAAACAAAAAAAAAAAATGGATCCCCCCGCCCTCTCTCTCTCTCTCTCTCTCTCTCTCTGCCATACTCTACAATTCAGAGTCCCAGACTTGGTGCGAACAACCCGTCCCTGCTAAGTAAACAAATTAAAGAATGGTATATACACTGGATAAAGAATCCAGCTAATTCTAAGAAGCAACTGATGCTCAGCCATAATACAATTCAAGCGTTGCACGAATAAAATGCGCTAAACAGCACCAATATACTGCTTTAGCATCTCCACCATCAATTATGCCTGTACACCACACAGTACAAGAACCTGTTGCACTGGTGGAGGCAGATTCAGTGTAAGCATTTCAATATATCATTCAAATTGGCCGCGTTGATTGCATCTTGGAGCATGAGTCTTGCCAAACATAATGGCAAATTTCAAAAGAAAAATCCCTTCAATATATGCTCTAAATGCGAACTGGTAGTCCAAAGTTCTGGAACCATCTGATCCGTCCATCCCAACCAGCCGTAACAATCACCAATCCAAATGAATGAGGAGAACTGTGCGAGCTCTGGATACACGTCCTCAAAAACTTGTACTGGGCTTTCTGCATTGATATGCTATGTGAGTTTGAAGGAAGCTTTTCCTCTGGCCAAGTTGCAGAACCCTTAGACAATGACTCGGAGAAAAACCCATGTCTCATTGAGAAATTATCAGGCGAAGAAAATGGTAATTTGCATTGTGAACTCTCACCTTCAGAATGCAGCAACATTCTGTCGTGATTGCACTGTCCTAAGTTCATACCTGACAACATTGTTTGAGATATATTTGTAGCAATAGAATTTCCACATGTTGTTCCAGGCCAGGGAATAGCAACAGATGCATTGTTTGAGAAGAAACGTTCACATGCTCGATTGTTCTTTACCTGAGGCACAGGCCCATACTGCATACAGTAGTTCCAGACATAAACATTGGAATCTTCACTTGCTGAAACAATATGCGTCCCATCTGAGGTGAATGATGCAGATGTCTGGCTTCCAGCATTACGAAGGCCTACACACATATACACACACACACACAAACAAAAAAAAAAAAGAAATGTAAAGGAAGAAATAGCTGCAGATAAAGCACTGGGAATTTAGAACTTCAATTTAAATAGTAAATGTGATACATAACAAACAGGAAACAGAAAGGGAAATATTGTGCACCTCGATATTTGCATATCACTTCTACTCCATCAAGGATACGGACTTGTGAATCAGCAGAAGTAACCATTAATTTGGTTGGATCACTAGGGGAAAACTGCATGGCAGAATGGCGATGTTATGAAGTCTCCATGTTAGAACATGAAGACCAAAAATTATTACGACAAGAAAAGGAAGAAAACAATCAATACCTGAAAACCAGTTATCCTCTTGAATGGTGACTTCTTTTTACCCTGTAAAGATATTTGAGCATACAGCTGTAGGCAATTATCTGATCCATGCAAAATACACCAGTTAGAGTTCACCAAAGCAACCTTCCTGCACCATCATATACATTCAAATCAAATTTTAAGTGTGCATATTCGAAAGAAAACAATTGGCTTTTGTGGTCTGCAATTTCCACTTATCCTACAAACTTCAGCCGCAAAGAACTCATAATGCAGAAGGGCATAATTTCAACAACACTTTCTGTGAAACTTCAATTTTATGCAGAGTTAATTTGCAAAATTGTGTATATTCAACAGTCATAAAAATATAATAAATTATTTTATGGCCAGCATTCAATAGCAACAAGGGATCAGAGGACTACACTAAATGTAGAAATAGAGAAGCCCTAGGACAAGTGGAAGTGCAGCTATATATTCCATTTGTTGGTGCAAAATTATGAGATATGATTTTTTTTTTTTTTTTTAATACTGTTAGGATTAAAGAAATACAGAGAACTTACCTGAGGCATCATAGAAATGACAATTGCCAGTCATGGAGCCAACAACAAGACCCTGCATGAGGAAGAGGTTCACTTTAAATCTCTTAGAATCTCTGGCACCTGATTTTGTTAACTGACAGAAGATATCAACTCAAACCTTTCCATCAGGGTAATAACAAACAGCTGTAACAATTTCAGTTATATCAATCCAGTCAATAACTTGACAGCCAGGAATTTCCCAGATGCGTACTTTCCCATCTATGGAACCACTGATGAAGGAATCATCATCCATTGGATTAAATTGAACACATGTAACTGTATCAGAATGGTACAAAAAGGGCCATCAGAAGGGATACGATCATTATGTCTGAACAGATAAATCAGCACCAGCATAACATAAATTAGCAGAAGATCAATTGGTGGCAGTAGCAAATTCATGATATATTAATCAACAAGCAAAGAACACACCAAAGTTATTGTGGGAGAAGATGTGAAGGCATTGGCTACACCCTACTTGCCACAAGCGAACAGTCTTATCAATAGAAGACGACAGGAGATACTGCACACAGTAAAATGGCCATCAGATGGAATCTAATTTCAGCAATTCAGAACAATTAAGCAGGTTCTGAGAAATTACTTACATTTTTGTTTGACCATGAGAGATCTAATACCTCTTCCTGGTGCCCATAAAATTCATGGATTGGCTTCTCTGATATTCCAAATACTTTCGGAGGAATTATAACACAAGCTGAGTTTGATTTTGTCCTCAAATTCTTGAATTTAGCCATTTTCTCTTTATCCGCATGAAGAGGAACTAATTCACAATGATTATTAGCAGCCAAATATACAAGTGAAGGATCAATATCAAGTTCACCAAACTCCTTTGATCTCTCTAACTCCAACATCTGCCATACACGCACAATTCCATCTTCACCAGCACTTGCAAGGTACTGACCATCAGGACTAAACTTCATTGTCAAAATTGAACCTTCATGGGCTGGAATATCTTGTCCCATATAAAGAGCTGAAAATTCCTTAAACTGCTTCTTGTATGACCGAGCCCTAACCATTTTAGCTCGAGCCCTTTCAAAAGGATAGGAACCATTGTAATTGTTTCCTCCAGCTTCCCCTTGCCTATCAACTATGCAAGCAACAGCACCTAATCTCCTCAACCATCCCATCTTCGCCTGCTTTCTTCCTGTCCTTGAATTGGATGCATCTTCCGGATCTTTCGGCAACACTTGCTGAACTAGAGCGGACAATCCAAGACTCCTCTCAAACTCCGCAATAGTAAGAAACTGATTTGAGCCCACCTTACGGACTCTCCCAGAAATGCCATCCTGTCCAAGTTCATCAACAATGAACTCTGTCCCATCATCCAAGTTCTTAATTCTACATTTGAAATTCTCCTCCATTTCCCTATCTAACAACTCTGAAGTATCACTAGACCAGCATGACATAGAAGAATGACTTGATGAAAATCTATCATCAAAACTTGATGATCTTAGAACAGCACCACTATGTTCAGTCATTCTGTCAGTCTCAATTTCCCTATCCTCTGAAGAAGCAGTACCAGGATCATCACTTATAGTTGAATCCGCACTTAAACCCATCCATTTAAGAAATTTATTTCGACGTTCTTGAATGCTTCCTAAGTTCTTAATCCAAACCTCATAACTAAAACTGCCAGGCAAAGAATCAACAACACTGCGATCATCAGAATCCAAATTTTCAGGGCAGTCAGAGCTTGAATCAGATACAGAGGTGACTTCCTCGCGTGCTTCAAAGAATTGATCCTCCTCTTCACTCAAACTTCCCATAGTTATTGACCCACCAATTCAACCCATCAAATCATATGCAGCCAATAATCTCTCAATTCAGACCCTAGGCAGTGACCTAAATTCCACCCATTACATAGCATCATCAGATATTAAAAACCCATGATCACCATAAAAATAAATTCAAACCCAATATAGAAAACACATATCCCAATTCTAATACCATAATACCAATAGAATTAAATAATAATAATAATAAAGATACAATATATACAAGAAAGAGTTCTCAGGCAAAAAATGAATCTCAGAACTTCACTACACACACACAGATCAGTACATAATAAATAGAAAAACATTAACTACAAACCACATTAAATTACTAAAATGAACAATCAATTAGGATGATAAAAAAAAAAGAGCTAATAAACAGCTAATTGTGAAGAGATAAGCAAGCAAACAAACGAACAAACTGCATACCCAATTATATAATACATAGCATATAATTTTTTTAAAGAAAATCGAAAACAGACAAAAAAGTGATTTGTGGGTGTGGGGCTTTATTATGGCACCTGATGTTTTTTTTTTCTTTTGTTTATTGATGAAAAGTCCGTCAAATCCATTAACAGGCCACCAGTTCTTCATTCTCCATGTAGATGGATTTTCTCAGCTCCATATCTGCTTCCAGAGATAGCCAATTAAGAGGGAAAAAAAATAATGCAATTGGAATAAAATAACCAAAAAAAAAAAAAAGCAAGCGACAGAGAAATAGAGAAGAAAAGAAAATCTCGAAATGGGTGAAAATGGGTGGCCACGGAAATCGAGAATTCGAGAGCTTACTGTATTTCTGTGACCATCTCTTCTTTTTTCTCTCTGGCTTTAGTAGTTGGATTTATTGTGTGTTTTTTCGCGGCTAATTCTTCTCTTTCGTGCCAACTGCCGAGCCTCGATACTAACGTTAAATGTTAACAACTGCTACTCTGCCTTGTTTATTTATTTATTTTAAATTTCAAAGTACTACATAAACTAGACAATCATTTTCTTTTAAATTTACTATAACAAAAATTGAATACTTAAAAACCAAATCTTATATCTTAAAATATTTCTGAAACGCACTTCAGCTACTAATAATTGGTATCGTTCAATTTCAATTAGAAAATTGCAAATGTTACATAATAATTAATTAAATGTAAATATATATATATATATATATATTAAAATTTAAATTGATGACTTAAATGAAAATCATTTTTTATTAACTGATGCAAACAATTATTGGTCTGATTTATTATTACTATTATTATTTCTTTGAAATGATAAAGAAATAGATAATTGTACATTGAAATAACTTATTTTTTTGGTTTTTACATTAAAATGGTTTGTCGATATAGGAATTTGCTGTATAAAGTTTAGCGATATCAGCAATCTGTCTATATTCACATCAGGATAAAAAGCATCAAGAACCTAATAAGGTGTATATATATATATCAAAAAATTATAATTTTTATTTTTTATGTTATGTGTAGACACCCGGTTCGGTTGGAACTCTGCTGCCTACGTTATGTTATTATATTATTCTTTACAAATGTTAAGTGTAAGACAGTAAAAATATTTCATATTTTTGTGGTCCTTAAGTGGCCAAATAAACTAAACCCTGTGGATTATAGATTTAACCTTTTTTTTTAAATTATAAGTGCACTTTATAGATGGTCGGTCCAATCACCGATCTCCTCCTTTTTTAATTAAAAAATAATTTAATAACATCGTCTTGATTTAAAAAAAAAATCAGTATCAAATTAAATATTAAACCAATATAATTTAAGTTGGACTGTTTAAAATGAGATCTTAGATTTAATCGGCATCATAAAAATTTATTTTTCATTTATTTTTGCAAAGAAGTTTACTGTTATAGTATTCTATATTTATAAATATTAGATCAATTTTTTTATAAATATTAACCGCTAACGGTTATAATTCTAAGGAGGATTCAATATAGAGGGGCGTGACCAAAAAGAGAACCAAACCCAGCCGGGGCGGCTGCGTTTGTTCAAATTGCGACTGGTAATTGTCGAAGCTTCCATTCATAGATGGCTATTATGATATGAGTGTGTGCTGCTAGCTGCCCTGCCCCTGTTCTGTCAAAATTGTGCATTCGAACACAGCTTTACGCCCTACTCACCGGATGCACGCGGCTAACTCTTTTACACCTAAGTCACTGCACCATAGCCTAATTGTAATTTTTTTCGATAAGAAATGAGGATTTCAAGTTTAAAAAACAAAAAAAAAAGTGAGGATTTTAATGTGAATTATCAATAGTAAATTGTACTGATAGTTATTGAACTTCGTAATTTCATATAATTTGATTTTAAAATTTTATTTTGATTTATTTAATTACTTGACTTTTTTTATTAAATTTGATGATGTATTAATAATCAAAATGCTCGCATTATATGTTATATTTTTATATAATAAAAGATAGAGTGGATTTTATAATGACTATGATGAACTATAAATTCGATAAGATGAACTATAAAGGTAATGTAGATTTTATTATATCATCAAATTTAGTAAAAAATATCAATTTTTTTTTTTATAAAATATCAATTAAAGTTAAGTAATTTAAGAAGAAAATAAATTATAATTTTGAAACTAAATTACAATAAAATATAAATTTTGATGATTATTCATCAGAGCTTGACAATGATGCAATTAATAATTATGTTTTGACACTAGATTTGTTGTGTGTTTCTTAACTCATGGGTATACTTGGCAATTAATAAAGTGTTAATCCACCCATTTGGAGAGTCGACAATTAATTTCAAAGTCGTGTCGTGTAAAAGCAAATCAGCATCCAATTGCACAAGTACAAAAGAGAAAAAAGAAGTGTAACCTCATTTCCAAATCACAATGAAAGTTTACCATCCACTGTCTGTTGTTGAAGCAACATTTCACCCCATATTCCACCACTAATCACTTGCATAATTGGCTACTGTTTTAATAAAATAATTCAATATCAATATAATCTCTTATAAATGATGAAATTGGGTTCTCCTTTCGTTGGATAAGCTTTCGAATTTAAGTTGGATGATAGTTGTTAAATTGGGTGTGAATGTGATAGACTTTTTCTTTTTTTGGGTGATAAGTGGTGTGATGGATTTTGCTCTATTCCTTTAAAACTTGGGTAGTTTTCACCCACGGTACCCAATTTTATCACCGGCTATCATTAAGGTATCCAACTTTCAAATCGTATCAGCAAACATCCCAATATTTGCTCTGGTTACCATTAAAGGACCTAGTGTAATTTTCCGGCCATTGAGGATGACTTGACGCATACGTTGTCGATGATGTATGCTAAAGAATGCTAAGCTGGTAATCCACGTCAGTCTAATGGAACACGTGGCGACATGTCATGCCACATGTACAATTTTCAAATTATTTTTACTTTTTTTTTTACTTTCTTCTTTACTTTTCATGTCTTTTCCTTCATTTTCCCATCATCCAAACACTTCAATTTAACCAAAAAAAAAAAAAAAAGCCCTTACAAATTTAAATCAAATACATATTCCATTAATCAACACCAATCAACTTTTTTTTTTTTGGAAATAGAATATCATTGAAGAAAACCGAACCAACAAACAATCAGAGGGACCCTGATGGAGGATTCCCAAATACAAAATCTGGGCTACACAAACAATCTATAGCCTGGGCAGATGCTAGATAAGCAACCACTTAACAATAAATCCAAAACAATGCAACTGATAAACCACTAAGCAAAAATACCAAAACAAAATACAAAACAATGACCTGCAGAAAATTAACAATCAACTTGATCATTTTCTAATCAAACTTTTTGATTTTTTATCACAATTTTTTCGTTTCCAACCAGAAAAAAGAAGATCTCAAATTTTTTTCAAGCAACGCTGCTGCTTCTCCTTCTCGGGCAACGTCGCTGCTGCTTCTCCTTCTTGGGCAACATCGCTGCTGCTTCTCTTTCTCAGGCAATATCGCTGCTGCTTCTTCTTCTTAAGCAACAACGCTGCTCCTTCTCAGGCTCGCGATGTTACTAGAACAAAAACAACAATTGATGCTAAACAAACAATGAGAATAAATAGCTTCTAAACAAACAGAGGAAGAAGAAGAAATGGTGAACAGTGTACAAAAGTGGCTAAAATACGCCTATGCCTGTAGATTTATTGTTTAGAGAAACTGAGACAAGTGATGATAGTGATGCGAGAATGCGGTGGTGGTATCAACAATAGAAATCTTGATGATTTTCGAGGGTTAATTAAAGGGTTTGGAAGGGGAATTTTGTGAGGATTAGTGGGTTTTGGAATTTTGTGCTCTAAGAGTTGAGGTTTCTGGGTTTTGGAATTCATTGGGAGTTTATGTAAGCAGAGAAACCAGAAAGGGAATGGGAGCGGAGAGGAGACAAACCGTCGTTCTGTGAAGATGATGGTGGTTGTTTAATGGCGGTGGATTGGGGGATTTTGGATGGATGGGGAGGAGACAAAAATGATTATCGCAGCATTTGAAGATGGCTTCTGAGATTCCATTTTTTTTAGATTTTGTTGAGCTTTACCCATTTTGGGAGAGATGGAGAACGAGAGGGAAAAGTTCAAATGTCTTTTTTTTTTTTTTTTGTAAAAAAGTAATTAAATTATATAGTGTAGAAAAGTCAAAAGTATGATTTTTAGTCAGATTTGGACATGTAGCGCTGACATGTAAAGTGATATGACTTGGCTGAAAGGGATTTGCCAGCTTGACATTAGCTGAGACACATAATCAACCACGTATGCGCCAAGTCATCTTCAATGGCCGGAAAATCACACTGGATCCTTTAATGGTAACCGGAACAAATGTTGAGAGGTTTGCTGATACGATTTAAAAGTTGGGTACCTTATTAGTAGCCTATGATAAAGTTGGATACAGTGGATAAAAACTACCCGTTAAAACTTAAATAATTAGGTATTACTGTTTCTGTTTGTACGTATATTGTGGACCCATTTTTTAGTTATAGAAAAAGCAACGAATAAGAGAAAAGTTTTTTTTTTTTTTTTTTTGTTCCTTTTTTTGCCAGTACAAATTCGATATCGAATTTTTCAGGGTGGCAGTGGTGGCTGGCTTTAGCCATTTGGTCAAAGTCACGTCAAAATTAGAGAAAACTTTATAAGATTATACTGGCCAAAATTAATAATAATTATGCTTAACTTTTTTTTTATTTTCTTATTTTATCGCTTATTTGTCTTTTAAAAATCAAAAGATATATATATATATTTTTTCTAAGCTTCAGTACCTGCATGCTGAGACTTCAAGTGGGGCTATGATCAATTCTTTTTATTTTAAAAGTCTCTCAGCTCTGCACAAATTATTGTTCGTTCATTGCACCCGCTGAAGAAACATATTCTGTAATTCTGATTTATTACATTCTGTCAATACATTAAATGTTGAGATCAATATTTTATATTAAAAATTAAGTATTCATTATCGGTATTCATACCGTGGCCAAGTGTTCACCAATTAAAAGTTGGTTAATCATTAATTGTTATGATTATTACATGTTCTATTTAATGTGGTGTGCATGCAGAAATAAAGAAGGGATCTACAAAATGATATTATTAATTATTTTTTTTCAAATTATAGGTATTCATAATTTATTGGACTCTAACGAATCCGGTTCAATCCTGATAGGACCATAAGAGCGGTAAAAAATTTTCAACAACTATATAACGTGATTGTATATACTAAAACTTGAACCCAAAATCTAACTTAAGAAATAACGGTTCACTGTCAGCTGATCTCAACAATTGTACGTCTTAATTATAAGGTATTTGATGGAACTGAAGCAAAACAATTTTGAATGGCTCTTTTTTTTTTTTTTTTTTTATATTGGAGAATGGAAATTTAATAATTAATGGAACCTCAAGTACTTTGCTATTAATCATAATAAAATTCTGTGGCATTGTTGCTTATGCTTGATCAAATATTGATCATGTAAAACTGAGAATTTACGCAACATTTTTATCTTATTATTATTTTTTTTTATAAGCAATAATTATTTTTCCTTGGCTATATGCTATCGTAAACTTATATAAAATGTATTATTCATGATCATATCTCATATTGCTTTGCATATATTTAGCCTACCCAATTTGAATTTTGAACTAATTAGTTTTCTATATATCTCGTTCCATCCATGTACATTGTTTATGTATTTAATTCATATTAGTGCAGCATAAATGTAGTAAATCAATGACTCATACGTAGCTACTTCTCAGTTTCATCCTTTGCTCTCTTCCATGCATACATCTTTAGCTTTTTGTTTGAAGAATATTGATATATGGCAGCATGTTTGGTTAGCTTGGACCCATTAATGTCAAGAGCATGGTATAAATACATGCTGAATGATTGCCTTCGATATTTAAGTTAGCCAAGAATATCTTGTCATCCAATAAAACCTCCCATTGCTATCCAGATTTTTGTGGTTTTGAACTAACCATTATTTTAATTGCACACTTATATATTATATAAGATCTATATTTGAAGATGGAGGCAGTGATATAGTTATGTTTGTTTTTTGATAAATTAGGTATGTTTTATATATGTATATTGAGTTAATGAATGGAATTTTCTTCTATACAACTTTGTGTTAATTAAAAAAGGGGATGGGCATAGACATGTGGGGAACTACATTTCGAGAAATGACAAGTGACAATGCATGTACATAAATGAGTGAATTAGAGTGCCATGGCTACACGATCCACAAGAGAAAAGAGCACCCACAAGAACATGTGCATGCACATTCTTGGCACCGTGTTCTATTTCATTGAAAAGGGTGGCTCTTAAATATTCCTGGGACTCGTCATATGTATCCCTCAATCAATGATAAGGGAAGTTGGACACTATATGAATGGTCTTTTTAATTATAAATTTTGCCTTCACATGTGCCATGGTAAAGACAGAATTTTTGGATTAAAACCTATTAGTTTTTGGGAAAGTTACCCTGAGCAGAATGAGGCTGTTCATTCCCTTTTTGAGTTATTTTTCATCGTCCTTGAAAAATCCCACCCTGTGAATTAATTTAATTATTTTTTTCGTTAAAAGAAAATATTATTGGGATCATCAAAAATTTTAGACATCATGTAATTACATGTGAATGTAAGAAAAAAAAATACTAATACACTGTTTAAGTTGAAATCCTGAAACTTTAAGTATTAGGTTTAAAATTTTGTGACCTGTATTAATTTTTTTTTTTTTATATTTTCCTATAGGGATGGGTGGATTTTCGATAGATTTCATACAATAATCAATGGGATATATTTATGTATTTCACATCAATAAGTGGTAGAATAAATGTCGCTCTTCCCCTAACAAATGACTGTTATGATTATATAGGGTTCTAATAAAAATACCTATCAAAAAAATAAATATTAATAATGGTATTTTATTTATTGACCGTCCATTTTTATTTATTTTATTATTTTCCGTCATCTTTTTCTTTAATAAATAATGTTTTGTACGAGATTTGATGTTAACATATTTTGTACCATTAGCTTGATACAGTCTATTTTTCATATATTCCTGATTTGATGTATAATATTAATATAGTTGAGCATATCAATATATTACCAATATTAATCATGCATTAGATACTGCACAATCACAAGTGAGGTGATAGCTAGGATGGAAAATTAATTTATCGATAAATACAATTCAATGTTCTAAATCATTTAATGATTATTATTGAATTGCATGCATATTGGCGATGTAACTAAGCAAGCACACTTAGGGAACATTTTTGGTTGTATTGAAACAAACTGCGTAACAAGCTGGACAGATGCATGAAACCAGCAAATGAGAAGTCATATACCAGAAACATGCGTGGCCAGAAGTGACTACACATACTTACTTACGAGTGATTAGCTGCTGGTACACGTAAAATGCAAAGATTGCCACATCCCTTTTAATTAATTTGATAAAGTTAACTAGCTAGGTAGGGTGGTACGGACACATGTGCTTGCAGAGCTATACAGTTGAAGGTATCAAATTCAGAGTACCAAAATCTTTAGCTGTGCAGATGCCAGGGCAAGCCGGGCCAGAACTCCTTGCCTTGTTCTTTTCAATTGCATCGTCACGATATATGCTTGAATTGGCTTTGCGCAATGGACGGACGAGGCCTCTGTTCCAGATTAGGACACCATCAAAATATGGAATATTATATATGGGAGTGAGAGGGAGATACATTACATATGTTCAAAAAATATATATATTATGACCCAACAATAATGTGCATATCTGTTTAATAAAAATAATATGCATATATCTGTAAAATCTTCATCTAACAATTATGGGTGATCAGAATTGAATATCTATTTTTTTTTGTCAACTCTTCATATACAACGTACAATATTAAAAAAAAAAAAACAATAATGTGCAGATAACAGGAAAAGCATAATTTTGGACTCCAGAATTACAAATGATTGAATTGATTTGTCCATTTAAGAAATATCTAGTTCATGCATAAGATCTAGCTATAGATTATTTGTACGGGAAATGCAATAATATATATCATTTTTTGATAGATCAATTGCTCCTTTTTCTTTATAAAAATATTGATTTTTAATATATTTATATTTTATCAGACAATATAATTATTCTTCATAAAAAATAAAAAAATAAATTAACGTGATTTTTCAATTAAAAATATTATGAGAAATATATGTTCTTTCTTTTTTTTTTTTTGTGATTTTTATCCACGTACAACTTTTAAATTTAATGTTTTTTTTTTAAACCTTAAATTTAATGTTTAGATATGTCACTTTATTTCATGAAAAATCTTCAATTGAATTGAATTTGAAGTACATTAGAACCCTACGAAATACGCAAACATGTTAATTTGTGAATTAATTTTCACATAATTTAAAAAAAAATGATTACTTGTACAGTTTCCATCGATGTTTAAATCATCAAAATTTTCTAAAATATGCATGCATACTAGGTGAAATCTAATATTTCTGGTGTCGAGTGTTTCATGCCGGCTCTGGCCTCTGCGACTGCGTATTACATATTAGGAGTAATTAAAAGCTTGAAAATGAAGCACCATTTGAAGAAGAGCAATAGGTGTCTGAATGATAGCAGGTCTATAGATAGGATGCGAGACTTGTACTAAAACTGTGCTGCTATATTGCTATATTAGACCACCTAAGAAGCACAGACACTTAAAATAGGATGGAGTGTCCGTATTGGACATATTTCGGATATGGACAAGCGTCCAACATAGTTTTATATGTGTTCGACACGGCTGGACACGTGTTTTATTATTTTATTATTATTTTTTTTTTGGACACGGGAATGACACGTTTAGGATACGGCTGGACACTTTTAAGACACGATGGGACACTTTTTGAGGACATTTTTGGCTCTATTTTTTATATTTTTAGTTCTGTTTTTGTATAAATCAATATATATTGACCACTTTTTATATTTACCTTATATATGACAATGATACATAATTAATTAAATGACTATAGTAAATGTTTAAATTTCATGAAATTTCTATTTTATCACACTAGTTTCATTTTTTTTAACAAATCATCTTTATATAATAGAAAATAATACACATTTTGTGATATATATATATATATGTATATAAAACGTGTCCCGCTTGTGTCATATCCTTAAATTTTAAAAATCTTTATATCGCTGTATTCGTGTCATATTATATCCGTGTCCGGTGTCCGTGTCCGTGCTTCTTAGTGGATCACTCTATCGACTGAATATAAAAGATAAAGAGAGATTATAGACATGTAATGTAAGGAAAGACTTTGGAAGATGTCAATGTAAGGAAAACCTCCCACCACTTGATTCAAGTGGTTAAGAGGGTACTCATGACTCTTGAGGTCATGGGTTTAAATTTTAAGGACAATATTTTTAAACATTTAAATGTTAAACTACCCGTATAGAGCTGGTTAGTTTCAACCATGAGTTCGGTTCCGTTTAGAAGTAGAGTGTTCAGATCCCCCACCCCCTCCCCCTTACTGGCAAAAAAAAAAAAAAATTATGTTGTTAAAGGAGGTAACCTTAATGATGAGTGTGATGTTGACAAAAGATCAAAGTACTGAGGTCATGCTAAAGCATCAAAAGTCACTCTCTTTGTACAATAAGAGAGCGTTAATATGTTCATTTGGGTTCATATCTAATTGGCTCGCAGTCAAGTCTGCACTCAGTAGGGCCAAAGTTCCATCCACAACAACGCATCATTATGGTGTCGATCAAACATCAAACATCAAACTAATAATAATAATAATAATAATAATAATAATAATGAAAAAAATAAACGTCAAAAAAAAAAAAACTAATAATAATAATAATAATAATAATAATAATGAATGACGGCAAAAATCATTTTTAAATCTCTAAACTATAATGATTTTTTCTATTAAACCCCTATTGTTTTATTACATTACTTTGAGCTCTTATGCTATTATTTATGTATACATTGAGCTCCTATACTATTATTTATGTATACAGTTAGTCCCTATACTATTATTTATGTAATACATTGAATCCCTAAATTTTTTGCACATTTCTATGGAATTTGTTAAATTGGGGCTCAATAGCCATATAAATAATAGTATAGAGGCTCAATGCAATGCAATAAAATAATAGGGGCTCAATAAAAAAAACGGCTATAGTTGGGAGGTTTAAAAATGGATTTTGCTATGAAAGAATAGTAACAGTAATCCATGTATTGTTCATGATGGTCAGTTTGGAATATGTAAGGCTTCATTTTAGGCCAGCTAATTATGTGTTTTTTGGGCCAACTGGATTTTTTGACTATTCTAGGCCCCAAAAGACAAGCCCACAATC
Source organism: Mallotus japonicus (assembly GCA_949634005.1). Classification (NCBI taxonomy): domain Eukaryota; kingdom Viridiplantae; phylum Streptophyta; class Magnoliopsida; order Malpighiales; family Euphorbiaceae; genus Mallotus; species Mallotus japonicus. The sequence continues at coordinate 4,409 of CATIWK010036446.1, read as the reverse complement.
TACTTTGTGCATGTGTGATCTTCCAATTCGGCCCCAGCGCCAACGTTATATCAGGGCTGAGCCCGCAATGAGAACTTACCCATCCTCCATTTCGTCCTTGCCTCAACCAGTAATTTTTATCATATTTTTTGTCTAAACTATGATATATAGAGTTGATTAAATTTTAATTAATTTGGTACATTCAAGTAAAATTATAAAAATAGTAAACGTTTATTTAATGTAATTATATACAACATGATTTAAACTTAAAATATTCTTGAAATACTCCTTAAATGAAAATAAATTTTAATAAATTTAACGGGTTGTGGTTGTGGATAACAAAAATAAAATATAAAAATTTGGAAAAAATTTATGGTTGCATTTATAGGATCCACAGGTGAATGATATCAACAGATAGCAGAGTTGTTAAAGTTTTTCATTTTAGTAGTATTTCAAATATAATTGTTTATATTCACTTGTCAATAAAATAAACTAAAGAATAGAAAATTTTCTATTTTCTATTTTTTCAAACATGTATATATATATATATGATCTTCTTTTATAATTTATTAACTGATTTCGATTTTTTTTTTTGACATGAGTTGCATTGATATGAATAAAAATATGTATATTATATGTGAAAAAGAGAGATTCATAGTCATAGGCAGAGCTCCATAATGGCTACTGAGAACAAAAGCAAAAGGGAGCGAGCGGCATGGAGAAGAAAGAGGGGTCCGGAGTGCTTATTGACGGGTACTGCACAGACTTATCCATCAGAACGTTTATCACGTTAAATTAAATTAAAGTTGAGCACATCAGGCTTGACATGTATCGCTGATTATGCAAAATCAACTTTAATTTGTCTACTAATCAGCATTACCATCTATATCTATCTCTCTCCGTGTGCTTGTTTGCTTGCTCTCAGCTTTCCCACGAGTCAATGGAGCTTTTTGCTTTTCCTTCTTCCGTTGATGATTTCTGTCAAGAAAAAGGTTAGCAGAAAATTAACAAAAAAGAAAAAGGCAATTTGCATTCATTCATAATTCATTTTTCTGTTCACCGGCCCGAAGCCTTTTGAAAATTTAGCGACTTCCATCATCAGCATTAATCATTTTGCTTAAAAGAATTAGATTCGTATAACACTGTTTCTTTTTATTGTTTGGCTATTTATATATACATATATGTTTTTGTCAATCTTTTTCTTCTTTTCTTCCTCCACGTTATATAATTGTTACTGATAAAACATCCAAAATGTATTAATTTGTTTTTATTTAAATGATTATACCATGAAACAGTAAAACTAACTATACGTTTACATCTCTTATGTGAAACTGTATTAAAATTTCGATTCTCCATTTGTTCTTATATGGAAGAACATGAATTATTATATTGGTTCATACAATAGCACTTTTTTAGTTCATACAGTAAAAATTTTTAATTGTAATTATCTTTTTTACTTGAATAAAATACAAATTGCATGTGTGGAATTAAAATAATAGAAATCACTCTTAAAATTAGCTGGCATCAGATTGTGCTTCTTAAATTGATGTTTTTAGTTTAAATTGTGACGTTTACAGTTATGTTAAATTTATTTGTTTAAAAATTTTTACTCTTTTTAGTATTCTATTGATAACAAATTAAATTAATCAGAATTAAATTAACTCAAAATATGAAAGGCTTAAAAAATAAAAAATTAATATGCAAATAAAAGAAAAAATACCAATAACTATTGATATTAGCTGTAAGAAACTGTTTTTGCTTTAGTTAAATTTTGAATTTGAATATTAATATATATAATTATATTAAATTAATGTTACAAATTTTTTACTGTTTTTAAAATTTTTTTAAAATTAAATTGAATTAATTAGAGTAGTAAGCAATAATAAATTGAAACCGAAGGTGTCAGCATCAAGAAAAAGAGACCCATTCCATTCCAACAAATATCATATAAGAATTTCCATCCATCCTACCGCGCATTATATGGGTCCCATTCAACCTTTTCCTTTTGTCGGCTCCTGTCGGCTGCCCATCACCCTCTCTCTCCCACTTTCCCATTTTCATTTTCATTTTCATTTGCTATGCTATATATATATATATATATATATATATATAGTTCTTCATTTTTTTCCCTAGCTCCTCCCAAGTCCTAAATTATAATCAACATTAATTCTCATTATTTTTTCATTTACTCTCTTGATCACCATTAGTTTTTTTTCTTGCTTAATAGGAAGATTATATGACTTAGGTATCAATGGACTATATAACAGGGAGCACTCCTTCTTTTTTAAACTGACGATGACAGAATTCGAACTCTACACCTCATGATACCTTTAGAAAGGAGTTACCACTTAACTACTTTCTCGCTGACACCATTAGCTCTTTTATGCTCATGTACCATAACCACAAATTAATTATTCAGAAAATTCAAACTTCATCTTAATTATATGCTATTATTTTATATATATATTTTAGAAGTATAAGTACGTTTATAATTTATTAATTAGAATAAAAAAATTAAAATTTTGCATATGCATGAAAAGATTTGACTTGATTCGTTAAAATTTTAAATTAATTTTTTCTTTAAAAAATTCTCCAAATATTGATATAAATTTATCAGATATATACACACGTATACGTGTGCATGTGAAATATTCCCCCTAAATTATACATGCGGTTGCCACACATATTGCTTTTTCATATAATGCAAAAAAAACAACAACTAATGAGAAGCAAAAGAACACCCTATTGATTCTGACTATATTTATTAGCGTGAAATTAAATGAGAATCACACCAGTTGTGACTGTTTTCTGAATTGATTTGCATAAAATGGACATGAATTCAAACTTAAAGGAAATTTTAGTATTTCAATTAAACTTGACTTGTTTATATATATACATCTAAACATGTATATAGTTATGATATAAACATATTAAATAATACAATCTCTATAAAATTTAATTTTGCAAAATGTAAGATCTTAACAATAAAATAATTTGTCCCCATCAATAGTTTAAGTATCAAAAAGTGTGAACATTCAAATATGAAGAATAAAATTTAAACCTCCATTTCTTTATTCTCTCCCCTTATCACGAGGAATTAAACTATTTTAATCAGCTAAAAAAAATAATAAAAATAGTTTATCTTTGGAAAGAACTGAAATTTGAAATCTTCAAGTTGGAAAGGTATTGTTCATATTTAATTCTCTCAAAGGATGTGGATGAATCATGCATGTTAACCAATTAATCTCTCTTAATGAATATACAGTAATGTAATGTTATATAATAATAGAATGGAAAGAAAAATGTTTAATTACAGAGGAAGCAAAGCATTTGGAAGTTGCCTCCGAAAGCATGAAAAAGTTGCCATCTTGTGAGAAAGGAACTTTTGACAAATTGCAAAGAACTGTGGTATTAAAAAAGGGTAATACAATGCAATCTTATCTTTTTGATAATATATAACCAAAAACAAGACTACCCGCTAAACCCTTTTTTCCTTTTTTCTTTTGGTTTATTTTCACTGAGTGGTCCTAAAGAAAACACTAAAAACAGGTGACAGATGAAGAACAAGAATCAAAGACTTGTCCATTATAGAGTCAAAAAGTAGAAACCCACAACACAGTGCACACATATATACTCATAATTCCACCCACAACCAATAAACAAATGCACTATTTATGGAATATGGAATTTATATCAGACAAAAGTTCCCCACATTAAATGTGCCAACTTTTTATATAAAATATAAAATGTATATTAATTTTGTGAATGTGTTAGTCAAAACAAACACATCTGTGTTGCTTTTTCCTTCTTCTTCTTCTTCTTTAAATTTTCTCTTATGATTATCTATATGCCTAAAGTGAGCCACCACATAAAGCCAGCGCACAAACAATCTAAAACATTCTTTGTTGCACGAGAGAGCAGCTGCAGACGAAGGAGGTGAATTCTTCCCATTTCTCTCATCTTTTTCTCAATCTGAAGTCGTCACTTTCTTTTCTTTTCTTTTCTCCTTCTGAATTTATGGATGCTACTTCATGGCCACCGGTGGGTAGTTTTTCTTTTCTTTTCTTTTTTAATTTTATTTTCAGGGGATATATAGTTTATTTCCTGTGTAGAATTGTGTGATAATTAATTTTCTGGTTCAGGGCTAGCTAGTTTTTTTTTTTTTTTTTTTTTTTAGGGTTAGCATATATTATAACTTGGACCGTGTTCTTGACTAGTTAATTAGTTTTAAGAGATTGCAAGTTGATTTGTGGCTTTTTCTTTTTCACTTTTAACTTCTTATTTTTTTTGTGAGATGTTCATGTGGAAAGTGTAAAAGTTTATTCTTTGGTTCTTGAGACTGCACTTTTTTTTTTCTTTTCTTGGCTCTTTTTGCTTTGTGTGAGAACTGATAAAGAGATTGGAAAAGGTATAGTTTGTTATTATCATTT
>CATIWK010036434.1:0-26464 GCA_949634005.1 Mallotus japonicus | reverse complement strand
TGTCGCTTGATATACATACTGATAAGGTTGTTATGTGCTTAACTTTATATATATATAAAATCTAACCAATATGTTAAAACAGGACACAAAATTCACATGTAAAGCAATTATTAAGCATGTTGACCCATCGAGTGGATGGTGGTATAGAGCGTGCCCTAATTGTCGTAGCAGTGTTCAATCCTACAACGAGCAAACATGGTGCAATAACTATGGGATCCTTAATGATCCTCCAATTCATTGGTATAAAATATTTCTTTATTTATTTTTGTTTTGTTAGCATATGTATTTAAGATTACTGATATATTTTCCTATATTTCTCTTTTATACATTATAAAAAGGTACAAGCTGAACACAGTTGTTGAGGATAGTACTGGTTCAACATCCTTTATGCTATTTGGTCGTTTGGCAACAAATTTAATTGGTTTGCCTGCAAATACGCTTGCAAACAGTTATAAGGACAACTTTTCTATTCCACCCCTTATGACTAGAATTTATGGGATTGAGCGTGTTTTCCAGGTTGTAATCAGTAGCAAGATTGAGAATCATTATGACCTTTCTTTTAAGGTCATACACATTTTCAAAGATGAAGGTGTCCCTGAACAGGTTGTTAACAAAAACCCGAAATTACCCACTCATAGCACGATTGTCCTTCATAATCCATTGACAAGCGGAGTTACTAAATCAACCAAGAGATTGATTGATTTTAGAGGCATTTCCACTGGTCAGAGTTCATGAAACATTGATCTACACTCGACTACTGAATTGCCTATAACATCTGTGCCAACTGGGGAGTTGCAGGTTGATTTGTTTCCAGATGAATCGACTGTTAAAAAAACTTGTTCTCGGTTTGTTTTCGTTAAACTCAATGAATCATATATACTTTTATAAATAATTGTTTGTGTGGATCACTAATTTCTTTTTTTCCCTTTTCAGTGCTGATGCTCCAAGTGAATAAGCGCCTTCATCAAATCGTGCTTTATCTATGTTATATTATTGCCGGATGTTTTAATTTGTTTCAAATGCAGTAAAAGAAAGAACTTTATCTGTTATGTGAACTTTTTGTTATAAAATAAATTTACTTTTGTTATGCATTATTTATTTATTTTTCTTAAATCTATTGTTTTCTTATATTAATGTATCATGCTTTTTTTACAACCCGCAGTAACGCGCGGGTAACTTTGCTAGTATTATATATAGTAGGAAATATTACATAAATGGTGTTTGAACTTTTCAATTTTTGCTATTTTGGTGTCTCATTTTTTTTTTTTTTTTTTTGCAATCAAATGTCTAAACTTCAAATAATGAGTGCATTTTCAGTGCTTATGACTGATTTATTGCTTATTATATGTTGATTAGAATCAAATGAGCTCCATTTTTACTTATTAAGTGTCCTATGTCATTTGCCACATCTACATAATTTAATTTGACAAAATTACCCTCGTCGTACAAAATAAAATTTAGAAACTAAAATTTTTAAACCACAAAACACATTTCAAAGCGAAAAAAATTATCGGAGCTCCCACTTTATCCAAAGCCATCATTATCACCTCCACTTGGCCCAAAGCCTCCTCCATCAATCCCAACTCCATCTCCTCTCCTATAATCTCCTGTGGGTTTAGGCCATCCGCCTCTGTCACCCCTACCTAAATCCTCAAATCTTCTAAAATGCAGACCACTCTCCAACCATCATTTTTATGCTTAAGTCACCCCTTACATATTAAAACCTAAAATCAAATTAATTCAATAAAACAAAAAATATACACAATCTCACCAACAATAAAATTAAAAAACAATATCGCAATGCTTATCTTCTCAAGGATTATGATAATTGAAGCACCCTCTAGTCTAAAAATCAAAATTTGAAAGCTTTAAATTGTTTAGTGAACTATTGGCTTGACGTTGTAATGGACAAATCTTCGGCTATGAATATAAGCCGGACCATTTTATTGAGGGTAAAAGAGAAGATAAAAGCTAAATAACTCAAAGAAGATGACCTTACCTAAATTTGAAGTTTCAAGCTTCTATCCATGTGGTATTTCACCAATCATTGCATTATAGTATCTATTTGTTCATTTACACTATTTTTATCACTAAACTCTTCTATTTAGTTTTGTATTTAATTGGAGTGCAATTTAGGGGATGTGATTTTTTTTTTTTCCTTTTAGTGAATGTGTAGCGACCCATGAACTTGAAAGGAGGCGGAATTTAATATAGTATACAACCGAATTTCTTAAGTTTAAGCTTTCTGCTCTTGTTTGTAGCAAATTTTCTTTTTGTTTCACTCATAGGATTTACATCCTTGCTCATTGCTTCTTTTTTTTCTTTTTTTTTTACTTTTTTTTTTTTTTGTTACAATGAGTATGAGTAAGGTTTGAGTTTTGGCGGATTTAAGGATTTGGGTAAGGGTGGTGAAGGCAGATGGCCTAAACATGCAGGAGGTTATAGGAGAGGAGGTGGACTTGGGATTGGTTGAGAAGGCTATGGGCCAGGTGGAGGTGATGGTGGAGGCTTTGGTTAAGATGGGACTGTGGCAGAATTTTTTCATTTTTTTGCTTTGAAATGTGTTTTATGTTTTGTAAACCCTAGTTTCTAAATTCAATTTCATTGATAAGGTAATTTTATCAAATTAAATTACATGCAGAAGTGGCAAATGACACGGTGTGTTTGATAAGTAAAAATTAAGCCCACTTAATTCTAATCAATATATTGATATGAATCCAAGTACCGTTCCAATAAGTTCAACGATGCATTGAGAGTCTAAGAAAACCCAATGGCAAGATCATAAATCAAAAAGGTTCAAAAAGCTTGGTAACTAAATCCAAGTCAATGAGGGACCAAAGAAGGTTCAAATGATCATGATAAACTCATCAAAACTTGAAAAAAAATGAGGCATGGAGCTACTGTTGCAATTGCAGCAACCTTTAAAGTAAGCAAAAACAACCCTAAATTAAGGCTAAGACCGTTCCAATTGACGTTGATGTATAAGGGCAAGCTTTAACTGCCCATTGGAAGTGTGTTTAGACCATTTTTACAATATGACAACTTAGAAAAGAGCATCTTTGAGTGTAATAAATGTTAGAGTTACATTTTTACTCCAAATATAGCTGTTAGTGGTTAATTTATACAATTAGTGGGGAATTTCAGGTTAGTAACTGTAATTGCAAGTTGTAATCACATGTTAGTGACTCTAGATTAGTGTGTGCTTGGTCTTGTACACCCTATATAAACAAGACCATTTCTTCTTTGTAATAGCTTAGGGAGCTTGATGTAGTCCCTTGGATGATTAATAAAATAAGAGTCTTTTCCTTTTAGTTGCTAGTTAACTATGTGTTTTTATCAAACTTTAGGTTTATAGAGAACATTTTCTTGACTTATCAATCTATATTTTTGGCAATAGATTGTAGTGTCTTCTCCGTAACCTTTATTTCTTGTTTGTTATTGATTCAAGAGGTCAAAGTTTTCATATAACTTTGGTTGTTTGATCTAACTAAACATGAGGTGTGGGTTCCAATATCTGAATTTGAATCTAATTTGGACTTTCCTTGAGAGCATGAGATGAGGTTAATGTGAATAAGTGTTGACTTTGCAATCCATTTGTATTATAGCTCTTAGTTATTGGGGTTTAAGGTTTGCCAAATTCTCAATTTCATATCATATATTATAATAAGCAGTATATCAATTGAAAACACTGAAATGCATTCATTATTTGAAATTTAGACACTTGATAACAAAATTAAAAAAAAAAAAAAAGATGAGACAACAAAATTGAAAAATTTGAATACTATTTGTGCAATTTTTTTAATATAGTAAAATAAATGAAATCAAAAGCCTGACCAGAAAATATAAATGCAAATTGTGTAATATATGTATTCTTTATCGATTAGTGCAAAAGAGTATTACAAGTGAATCTGATAATGCTTTAATTATATGTAGAGTGATACCACAACCACAAGAATGGGTTGCTTCTTCTGGTATATGAGTAGGGTTGAGCGTAAGTCTCAAAAAACTTGAACCATCCTAAAAAAAATTGAACAAAAAATATATAAAACAAAAAATTTCATTTCACCGTATGACTTTTTATAAATTGAATTGTCCTGAAAATTTTTATTAGGTTAGGTCCAAAAATTTAAATTCTCTAAATCAAGATCCATCCCAAACTGTTCCAAATTGTATTGAACTAAAGACTAGAATATATATATATATATATATATATATATATAATTTTCAAATCTAATTTATTAATATTGGATCTACTAACTTAACATGTGATCTAAAATAATATATGTCATTTTAATTATTTCAAATAAAAAATTTACTCATCAATCAAATTTTAAATAAAAAAATAAATATTAAATTAGTAAATAACATTTATAATATATTTATACTAAAAATTGTAAATTCATCTTCAATATTAAAATTGTAATATAATATATTTTTTAACAACTATGGTGTTGTAATAATAATGATGATGATGATGATGATGATGGTATATTTTATATCAAAAATTTCTTAAAAGGAAAAAAATATAATAATTTTATATTATATTAGAGTGTAAAATAGAAATTTTGCACTAAAAATAATGATAAATAAAATTATCAAAAATCATTTAATTTCATAATAAAATTATGAAATGATTCGTAGTTTAATAACTTGATTTAAATAATATTTTTACTTGTTTATTTTTAATTTTAAAAATTGATCTTTGAACCGAATTGAACAAAAATTTTAATCTCCAAACTCAATCAAATTGAAAATTTGAATAATTCCAATTTTTAATTTTTAAATCTAGAATTTTGAAGCAATTCTAAAGAATTGCTTTCTCCAATGAAATTGGGTCGTGCTCACCTCTATATATGAGTATATGCCAAATGAAATATTGGATAACCATATATTCCATGGACACGAAGAGAAGATCACCTTGTACTACAAAAAAAGGTGCATTAGCGACGAAAAACTCTACTGCTAAAATCAAATAATGACAGAATAGTGACGGAATGCATCCCGTAGGTGGAATATAGGTTGCTAAGAGAATTAGCAATGAATTTACTAATCTGTTGCAAAGACTAATGGCGGTTTAGCAATGAATCCTCTAACGACGATTACCATTTCATTGCAAAATTTGAATCCTTAAAATAATTAGTACCCATCGCAAATTGGTGACTATTTAGCGATGGATTGGTTCTTTCCATTGCTAAAATTATAGATTAAAAATAGAAATTATAAGGTCTCGCAATATATCTAGCCGTCGCTACATCCGTCACTAAATATTTTTTTATTTTTCAATATTGCTTTTTTAATATTATATACAATTCACATTAAAAATTATGAAAATACAATTGTTCATGATAAATAAAAAATAAAATGAATAATGAATCCATATATATATATATATATATATATATATATAATCCAATAAATGTATATATACATATACATATATATACATCAATAGTTAGTCAAAATATAGGCACAATACATACGCCCTTGCATTTGTCAATTTTTGTCACTTTAACACTCTACTTCAACTTTTACCATTTTGATACCTAAGTCATGTAAAATAGCACTTTTAAACACCTTGGTGCACGTGTAGCATAGTGCATACATCCAATTGCATATTAGTGTGTTCCACTTTCCACTTAGATAAAAATGTAATATCAATTAAAATCTTTTACTTTCGTTCTTATTCTTCTTCTTTCTGAATTGGAATAATCAACCCACAAGTTCTATAAGTTATTCAAAATTTCAATCAAGTTCTAATTTTTTTTTTTTTTGATTGAGTCCTAGAAGCATTTAAAGTGTTTCACGTTAGTCCACTTCCGTTATTTCAAACAAAATGGACTGATGTGGCAATTAACCACACCCAATACAGCCAACTCATCAATGATATTGAATCCACAAGTTCTATAAGTTATCCAAAATTTCAATCAAGTCCTAAAAAAAATGCCTACACAACTGTCGATTGCGGGAATGATGGAGTCATAGTCGAGAAGGTCAATTTCAATAGTAGTGCGAACGGTGTAGCCGCATTGGAGAAGACAACGTAATAGACTTAAAGCAGTTGAATCGATGTCACAAGTAAGACCTGCAGCTAAACTTGGCAAAACTGCACCAGCAAGATTCTTAACTTGGCTTCCTTTGTTTCACTTTTATTGTTCTTTTTTCTAGATATGAAATCCTTAAGTGATTCTTTCTTTTCACTTTTATTGTTCTTATTGTTTTTTTTTAAATATGAAATCCTCTTTGCAGTTCTTGGATATTGAGCAATGAAATTTCTGAAATAGAGATTCTGTAATTTTTTGGAAGATTTTTCAATGTATGTTGATGAGGATCCATGATGTTTGAAACAGAGATATTGTGCAATGGTTTTGTTTCATGTTAATTAGGAGAGAAACAATTTAGGTTTGACTAGGCCACTCTCAAAAATTTTTTTAGGACTTGATTGAAATTTTGGATAACTTATAGGACTTGTGGGTTCAGTATCATTGATGAATTGGCTGCACGCGTCAGTTCATTGGGTGGGGTCTAATTGCCATGTCAGTCCATTTCATTTGAGATAACAGAAGTGGACTAATGTGAAACACTTTAAATGCTTCTAGGACTCAATAAAATAAATTTAGAACTTAATTGAAATTTTGGATAACTTATAGGACTTGTGGGTTCATTATCTCTAAATTTTTTAAGAAAATTTTTATCCCAAGGGACCAATACGTAGAGCCATGAAATGGAAAAGATGCCAGACTAGTATGGCTATTTGAAAAAATTCCTATGTACATTGTGCGCTTTGCCATTATAGTTCTCGTTTGTGAGTATTCAACTCGATGTAACTAGCATTAAAGGCAAGTGATAAATTAAGGGAGAAAGGCATTAAACTCTATTAAAGCCTAGTAATATAATTCTAGAGGAAGATGGCTCCATCCTCAGAAGGATCCAGGGATGGTTCTTGCAAATTAAAATATAGAAAATGACTATTTTAGTGCCCGAATTTGTCAAAATTTGACAATTGAGTGTCTCAACTTGTATTTATTAAAACTGAGTGCGTAAACCTATTAAAAAATTACAATGAAATGTTTTTCATAGGTTAACAACCAGTTGTTGGTTAAGAATTGCTTAGGTGTTAGAACTGCTGAATAAAACTGCTGACATGGCCTTTGCACATGTAAAGCATGTGAGTTATATATATATAAAGACAATAATATCCTTTGTACTATGTATCTAGTACCGCATTACCACTCACACACACACACACCCTCATCCCTTCTTCTAAATCTTCACAACTGTCAGGGCCACCGAAATCAACGACATCACCGTTACCATCAACATCAGCAATTCCATTGATCGCACATGAGAGAGTAAACCTAAACCCACCCTCATCCTCAATCTTAAAAAGAAAGAAAAGGGACCAACATTACATTTTTTTAAGAATAGTTCCAACTTCTAACCATTTATTTTTTTGTTTCAAAAATATGGATCCTCTAAACAATATAAAATCACAACTATATCAGTAGGAGAAAACTAAATGGAAAGAGACGTCATCAGAGCCAAAAATCTTAGATTGTAGAGAAAAATTATAAAATTTTCAATGTTAAGTGCCTCCTTTACACAATTCAGGTGCATCATCAACCAATGGTCATTTCCATGAAATGAAGATGTTTTCTGTAGGCAGCACACCAATGAACAAGACTATTTCCTAAAGCTGGAGTTAATCTGCAATTTCAAAATTTCCTCAGCTTTTGTATCCCAAACCTTAAGCTTGTAGATTTTGGTTATCTTTTAACAAATGATTATATTCCAGTAGCAGGTCAACAAATTATTTCTGAAGAGAAACAAGGTGGGCTTCAGCGGTTTCTTGTACTTGGATAATCACGTCCACAAACAAGAGAACACAAATAGCAATTATTTGGAGGGCTAAAGACAATTTAATTGGCCATTATTGACTGCATCATCAACTAAGGTGAGGCTGCAAATATCTAATCAGCGTAGAGATGGTTGTTGAGTGAATCAACGACAAGGCTAAACCCACAAAGAACAGACCCAATCTCTAGTCCTTAATTTGAATCCTTTAAGGGCCTTTTTTTTTTTTTTAACTTTAGATAGTAAATGAAGGCGGTTTTTTTGGTCATTTAACCTCTAACTTTGGATATGTGGAAATCACATGTATTAGCTTCACCAACACAGTTTTCCACGTCAATAACTCAATGGGGTCCAATATTACCACGTCATCAGTTACCTAAAAAAACATTTAATTGTAATTTTTTGGAAAAATGATTAATTATATCCTCAATTATAGACCAATTTGCTCCTCCAACTTTTCGGGTTGTGCCAAATCTATCCAGACGACAGTAAACGTGTGCCAGATCTAACATGGCCATCTTACGTGGCATAAGAGCGTTTGAAATGGTAAAAAAAAATTAAAAACTTAAAACTCAATTGATCAATTCTATCCTCACTATAGACCAATTATCAAGTTAATCCTAATTTAAAAGTCATTTCAATTTGCTCCTCCGATTTTTCGAGTTGTGAGAAATCTATCCAGACAATAATAAGCGTATGCCAAATCTGACGTGGCCATCTTACGTGACATAAGAGCGTCTGACATGGAAAAAAAATAAAAATTTAAAACTCACCGTTTTACACTACCAAAACGGTGTCACTTTGGGTTGAAATTGGGCAAACGTATTTGTTTTCAATGTGCTAATAAACATCACTTTCAATCTGGATTTGCATCAGTTCGAGATGTCTTCAAATGAGCTCTGTTTCCGTGTTTGCATGTCATGATCTCATCATTCAAACCATATATTCTTGTATCTTGCGATTCTGATTACATCTTTACTTTACTTAACTATTTTAGATAGCTGCAATTTTATTCAAATATTGAAGGTTATAGGTGAACAAAAACCTTAGAATTTAAAATGGAGAAGATTGCGTTTCTTTTTTTAGATAAATAGACTCGGCCAATTTGAACCCAAAGTGACACCGTTTTGGGTTAACATAAGATACTAACAACAGTCCTCAAAAACAATAGAATTTGCATGTGCAAGCTAGAGGAATCACCGCAAGCTGCCTTCATTGAAAACAAAGGAGATAAAATTGAGCAATCGACAAAGGTTAAGCAATAAAAGCTTCAAAAGATCAGAGAACCTCCTATCACATAAACACTTTGATATATGGATCACAATTAAAATAGGATACATCAAGCATTTTGCTACGAAACCACCAAAATAATACCATCTCTCCTCATGGCATACTCATCATCCTTGTCAGCTCCTTCCCTCCTTGTATTTGATTGCACCAACAGAAGAATGCCACTTGTTGATGTAGTCGATCCGATTCACGACCGCAGTAGCTAGCGATGTGTTTCCATCAACTGGTGCTTCATGAAAATTAGAGATCTCAAGAAAATTAAGGCTTCTCCTTAACTGTTGGCTTTCTAGATGGAATTTCCATAAAATTCCTAATCAATTGACGAGGGAGGTGTTTCCTCTAAAATCAACAGCGACATGTAACGGAGGATCAATTGGTGGAAGGCCGAGCAGAAAAGGTGTTAGCGGGAGCGAAGGTCGTCGGTGGCAAGAGCATTAAAGGAAGGGAGTGGAGGACTAGAATAGATGAGGGGAGGAGACGGTTGCTAAGTGAATCAATGATGAGGCCTGAAACAGTGGCAGTGGCGTTTTAAAGAAAGGACGGGTCGATCAATGGTGTCAACATCGAAAAATGAAGTGCATGTCATAGGTAGCTTCTTACATGGCTTTTATTGTTGGTGCAGTGATAAGCACACACTTCATGGATTTGATATTGTTCAAAAGGCAGGAGTTAAGGTGTTAATATATGGGACGTGTGCAAATAGGTGTTAAAATGACTATAACTAATAACTACAAGGAGCTACATATGTATTATGCCTTAAAATATATATAAAAAAATACAAGAACTCTAAAGCATCACAAAGCAACTGGATTAGGAGGAGGATCGTCATCCATCGAATCGTCAAGAAAGGCACTAGAAGATGACAGATCCATCAAGCGAAAGCTTGGCTTGCATATGCCTCAACCTCCACTCTCGCTGCATACAACGCATAGCCTCCTTATCCTATTCACAATGCTCAATCTGTCTGGAGATTCGTGCATATTCAGCCTCCATCTCTCTCTGCTCTCTTTCTCATGGTGCTCCTTCCGCTCCTACTCACGCTGAAGCATCTGATTCCGCTCTTCCTCTAGCTACTGTTGAACTAGATAAAATACACAATCATCAAATGGTACGACAGTAGAAGGAGCTGATGTGCTGGTGCTGTCGATGGAGTTGGAGTATAGAGCAAAAGCATGTGATCCAATCCTGTAGATGTGCCACTTCTTCTCGCCACCTACAGTCTTTAGCTAGAGACTTCTCATGTCGACTCTAGGTGGCTGCGACCTATCCTCATGACCATTTGCATCAACTTCACACACGCGGAAGAATAAAGTCTTAAAATGTATTTGATAAAACATATAACAAGAATTGACTACTGTACAAAAGATAATTCCTAACTCAAAAGCTAATATTGGCCCTGTTCAAAAGTGTTCTTTAACATATATACACACTTCTCTAACTATACAACCTAAATCCTTTAAGCTTTTCCAAAGCTTGTTGAGCCTTGGCATAAAACTACAACAATGTTACTAAAACCCTTTCAAAATTAAATCAGCTACCTCAATCTTTTACATGTATCTCCATGATCGATGTTCCAGAACCAAATTTGAAGAAAAATCTAAAGGCAGTGGAAATTTCACCTCAAGGCACATAATTGAACCTCTACATGGAGTGGCGGCCATCTATCCTATCTTTCATTGGTCGTTCCTCCTGGATCTCTTCATATTCTTCATCATCGCCCCTCCTGCCTGCTTGCTCTTTCCAGTATGCAACCAACTTTTTTAATCGAGCTATCTCTTTGGAGGAGATATTTTTGCTCGGATCATTCACAATTGATCGAACTCTTGATGCATACCTGAAATTGTACAAGATTAGTACTACAAAAACAATCTAAATAGTATAATAACCTTGAAACAGCTTAGGCAATAAATAAATCAGACTAGACAATTCCAGGTATAAATCTTATAGGATCATCCTTTCCATTAAAAAAGTAAAGTTCACAACAAACAAAAAAGCATAATCAAATAAATACATTCATGGAGCTTATGCATGTCAAAATGATGAAGAAGCACAGAACAATCTAAAGAACATGGCACAAGTTTCACCATATTAACCGTTATATCTTAATCTAATCAATGTTAATCTTGAGCAAGACATCTTATGCAATAATAACAACAAACTGATCCAGAAGAGAATGGAGATAAAAACATACATCAGAGAATTGTACGTCTCATCCAGATTTGATTCAGCTGGGGATACATTCACAAACATAAGTGTCTTAGCATTACCACCAAGGGAATCACTCATTAACATTGTTAATTTGTGGTTTCTGTAAGGTATGTGTTGACTGCCAGTAGATAAAGCACTAATGACATCTCCAAGTGCTGAAAGAGATTTGTTGATGCTTTGAGCTTCCTTAAGTTGACTACCTGAAGAACCTGATTTCTTCACTCTTTCTGAACCAGCAAGATCAACAAAACTTAACTGCATATGATATCAAAAACTGGTCATATAAAAGTAAGTGAAAGAAAATACCCAAGACAAAGTAGACTAAAATAAAATATTAAACGTTATGTAACATCAGTCAAAATCTAATAGACCTTCACATTCACATGTTATGAAAGTAATATTATGTTTCCTATTTTGGTGCTTAGTAGCATATCATCATTCAATAGCAATATCAGGCCAGTGATACCTTTCCTCTAGCAACAGATTGAGTCTGAAGGTTGGTCGTTTCAATAACAATTGAAAGTATCAAATGAGATCTTGAACTTTCTTCATTCAATTGAGTTCCAGATATATGTCTCTTCTCAAATCCTCTTTGAATAATACTCTGTAACTCCTCAAATGTTGAGATTGATATGACTGTTACATTTTCTATAGACACCATACCCTGAACATAACAAAATAATAGGTCCAAAAAATGAAGATCAATATAATCCAAACTTGAACAAATTAGAACCACACTAGACCAGTCATCAACATTAAAAAAAAAAATACAGAAGACTACTTCAAAAGTTACATTAAACACCTTATAAAAGAACAATCACCTTTGTATCTTTTCTAATATCCAATTTCAAAGGCTTCGTATTCTTTGGCAATAAAAGATCCACAAGTGTATCTTGGTACAACTCCACCACATATGCCTGCATCATTGTAGTGTTAATTTCAGGAGTTATCATAAAAATGAATGGATTTTATTTAGTGGTACTACCAAGTGTGCACATATACACAAAAAGCAAGTATCTATCCTTTCTTGGAGAAATTCCAAATTGATGAACATGACTGACACATAAACAGACCATACTGACTCAAGGAAATAGAAATGCAGGCTGCCACAACAATGAAATTAATAACAAAGAAACATAAGAATAAAATGATGATTCTACATATATTTGAGCAAGAATCTAGCTGCTGAGAGTTAAGAGACATAAATTGAAAATAGAGAATGTTAAAAAATGTCAATATTGAGAACTTCCATTACAATCGAAGTTACCTTAAGTGAAAATGAAAATTTCTTGTTATCACGCCTTAGAATCTTAAAAAGTTCTGCAATAGCACGTGATGTCAATCCAGGATTATTCTCAGAGCCATATATTGTAAATGTCTTCCCAGAACCAGTTTGTCCATAAGCAAATATGCAAACGTTATACCCATCAACAGCTGATTGAACCAAATACTGCATCATTATTTCAGAGAAAGAATGGACCGTGAGATAATTGAAGAACAACAAAAAAGCAATACAAATATGTATGTTGATAAATCACAAAAATAAAACTTACTCTTGTATCTTCAAATACATCTTCTTGGGTGGCATTGCCATCAAATACATGATCGTATACGTGTTGTTTTGCTTTGTCATCTTTCCATGGATGTTCAACAGTAAATTCATCTGTACTTGTAATGATGCTTCTTTCCTTTTCAATAATCTCTTTCTCACTCAAAGGTCTCACACGACAAAAAACCCTAATCTTGCCTTTCATATCTAAACGATTGAAGAGTGGAAGACGTGTTAGTGACAAGTGAAGTTAAAGAAGAAATTTGATGACAAGTTGACAGTAACTGTATTGCAAGGAGCAAAGTCTCATGCAGCTATTTTGCACTAGTGATATAATGTTGGTTTAGAACTTCCTACATGGCTAGTGTATCTTCTCCTCTCATTTTTCCCACATTCTTTACTGTTGCCCTTATCATCCCCTTGCGGTTCATTTCTAGATACTTTTTTCCATACCTCTCACTCTCTCACCATTATTCTCCTCTTTATTTTCTTAAATCTCTACTACTCTTGCCTACTAGGCTCTCAAACTCTCCTGCCTAACAGTTGTAAATTCCTGGATTCAACCAATTATGAACTAACATGGTAATGTTATCCTATTTTCTTTATTAGTTGAACACCTCTTGCCAAAACTATTCTAATATTTGCCGCTTATAACTTTATGAAGTTTCCGTTTGCTAGTATTTTAACCAGAAGTCACTATAATTATATGTTTGCAACCTATATTGCTGTTTACTGAGTTTAGATTATGATCAAGTTCCTACCACATAATAATGGGTCAACCTTTGCAAAAGGAAATAGAGCCTTTTCAATACCAACTCTAGATTATGATGACTCTCATATGATGCCAGGGTCTTTAAAATCAAAAATAATTTCCAACAATATGCTCTTCTGAATCAGTTTAAGCATCAGTTCAAACTGAGCTATAGTTCATTTCAAGACTCAAGAGTATGCTATTAGAAATATTCCAAATGGGATATAGGACTTTATTTCAAGGTAATAACCTTCAATGGTATTAAAATAACGCTTCCTCAAAACTTGTTCTTCTTTATAAAGAACTTCAAATTCAGCAAGTTGGGCTCCCTGCATCTTCAAGATGGCAGCAGTTTGCTCATTCTTTCTATCAATGTCCTGAAAGCAGACATGTATCAGGCAGTTTCCAATAGATGAATTTCTCGGAAATAGTGTATTAAAGATTAAACTAAACTCATTCAAAAAAAGTACCTACTACAAGCATACCTCTTTCATTTCTCTAAGTTCCTCTAGTTCCTTCAAATTATTTTGCAAGGTAGCCAAATCGGCATCTCTAATCGCAAGGGATGATTCAGCAGAAGCTAAATCTTTTGTAACCTCTCCCAGCTTCTTTTCAAGTTCAATCACTCGAAGCTTTAAGGTTTTGCTTTCTTGCTCAAAGCTTTTCTCAAGATATTCCATCTGCATCGTGAAGAAGTGTTATTACATAAAAACAGCAACAAATTGTTAAACCAAATTTAAAAACCTATTATGACCTCTTCAATTTTCTTCTTTTCAAGTCTAGTTATCTTCTGTTCTAGAGATATTTTTTCATCTGTCAATCTTTTCATAATTTCTTTTGCTGCATGTAACTCTTCATTTCGCAGTTTCAGCTCATCCTGAAGCTTGTGCAACACCTGTTTCATGCACCACCCAAAATAATTTCAATCATAAAACAAATCAAAATCCCAGTCTGATTCTAATATATCAGCAAAATTCTACCTGGTTACCAGGCCCGATCAAATCCTTTTTGGCATTACCCTCTGCAACTAGATTATCAAGAGTGGCCAACCTTATTTCCATGTTCCTCTTCTCCAACAATGCATCCTGCAAATAACAATCAATGCCATTAAAAATAAATAAGATGTCTAAAAAAGGAGGCTAATGCTACATAATTGGTTACATCAAGTACTAACTTGAAAAGCTGTATCCTTTTCAGCACACATTGATCTAAGTCTATCACGATCACAAGTGACCTCCACCAAGTTTTCCTTTTCAAACCTCAAGGAATCTTTCAAAGCCTCCAGTTCTTCTTGCAATTTCACTTCTTGAGTTTGTTTCTCATGCAGTTCTTCCAATAACTGTAACAACATGTTTAGCTCATTAATATCATTTCAGATTTGTAAATGACACACTTGAGAAAACAATTCAGTCCTTTTCAAAAGACTTTCATATGAACAATAATTCCAATAACTAGAATAACATGTAGTATGATACACATAAGAAAGAGCTTAGTTCTTTTTCAAATGTTTTTCATATGAATAACATACAGAAATTATTTATGATTAGAGACAAACTGAAAGCAAACAGCCACTCAAGATGACCAAGCTGATGTCCATGAATTTGAGACTCCAGTTTGCAACAACATAAATATTACACTCTTTTGAGAGCTCAGCTCAAAGATGCCTCACAGTTACTTGAAAAATTGGCCCAAGCCAAATAAATAACACTTAAGGAGATACAAGATAACCATGAGAACATAAGCCATATGAGTTCACATACTTAATCCACAGCGCATCAAATCCCCAAAAAGAAAAAAAAAAAGAGAGAGACATGAAGATAAGTATAGATGCATAAACAGCTATGCTCATAGTTCGATGAAATTCTGATTCAAAAAAAAGTCTACTATTTTTAACCTATGTTCTCTGTCCTTTTCACTTTTTTGCTAAAACCACTTTTTCATTTAAAAATGTAATTTGTGTTTAACTTGAACTGAAGACATGTATATACTTCAAATGCACACTCCTTAAGTATTATTATGATTATCATTATTTATCCAAATGAGTATTTGACACATCCAAGGCAGTCCCATGTGTTGGTGCTCAATGAGTGCAGGGCACAAGGAGAGCCCACTTCTGATCATTTGTGATGCTGGACACCGAGAAACTCTCTTTTGAAACATGATTTCCAACGAAGCAGAACTTTAAATGAAAGATATTCAATTAAAAACAGGTTTTGCCTATGGAGGTTCATTTAGTCAATATAACAGATAATGATGCAGACAAAAATAAAAAGACTAATTGATCAATAAACATTTCTGAAAGTCCCCAGCTTACTCGATCAGTGTTCCTTTGAGATTCCTCAATGCTTCTACACAATTCCTGTACACGTTTCTCGTACACTTCCACACTAGGAGGCTTAAAATTGTTAGAAAGATCACCATTTGCTAAGCCACCTGCAGTGGACCGAGCTTTAGAATAACGACGCAGCATGACATCATTTATATGTGTTTGAAGAGCAACACAAATTTCTTCTCCCTGCAAAGAAAGAATTTTAACTGCTAAAAAAGAATACAATGTGGTTACTAAGTATCTAAGTTCAAATCATGAAGAATCAACATGGGACAAAGTAGAGCTGTTTAACCTGCTTGGTCTCAAATTGGAATACATGAAGAACACCTGCAACTCTCATCTTAAAGAAAACAGCAGTATTGCTACTACCAAATTGCATTATATCTCTTAGCTCTGCTGAATGTAAATATTCTTTTGGAACAGGACGGAAAAAATGCACCTATGAGCAAATGACAATACAAATCAACATCCAGCAGTTAGAGGTTCTATATTGTGAAAAGAAATCCTAAAGAAGACCCTTCTTAATGATAGCAAGGGCTCAAGGTTAAAAATGCATATGCTGAAGTCTCACCCCTCGCTTATTAATGCCCAAAATAATTCGTCCTGGCAGAAGTCCAATAGGATCATCAATCTTACGAACACTAAAGAAAACTGAATTCCCATAAGGAAGTGTCCTCAATATTCGCAAAAATTGTTGTCTAGCATCATCTTTTGTCAGATGTTCCTACATGAAAACAAAGTATTTAGCTATCTACAAAAACATGTACCCACAAATGAACACTATGCACAAGTAAAAAAAATAGTAATAACCAAACATGGAAGCAAATTGAAGGGAGGGATTCAATTCTAAGATTAAATAAATAGAAAACCAAAAAAAAAACCATCAAACTTATGCTTTATACTAAAAGTGAAAAAGAAAAAGCTACCATTGCATCCTTCACCAACAATGAGACCATGCTTGATATTTTATGATATTAACAAGACCTCTTCCAAGCACATCACGTCTAATATTTTATCTTTTTAGAACATTGGCAAAAAAAGAATCAAAAGGCAAAGAAAACAAATGAAAAGAACCATCAACAAAACTCAACAAGCTCTTACTTGTCAAATTTAAAAAAAAAAAAAAGAATTGGTAAACAGAAAATTTTAAAAATTCACACAAATAAGAAGCGAATATTTTCAAAATGGGCATAAGAGAAAATTTATACATAATTACAAAAGCAGCATGTTGAAAATTATATGTATTAGCAATCATTAGCTCCTATAAAAATATTAGCAAATTGCAATCCTGGTTATCAAAAGTACAGCACATAAAATCCAAGGAATATGATTTGTTGAACTTATGAAGATTAAATTACTAGAATTGGTTTTACCATTGAACGGTAACGAGAAAGAATATCCAACTCCCATTCCCGCTTTCCTCGGGTGATTGCAATTTGTCTAGGTAGAAATCGTTCAAGAAGAGATGTCCAATCACTGCAAACATACAAAAACTCAAACTCTATAAGAATGGATAAATGAAAACAAAGGATAATAGAATGGGTCAAAGCAAAATTGAAAATTAAAATGGCTAAGTTTAACAAAATAGTGAACCTGCATGACTCTGGGCTACCAACAAATCCAATCTCAACTAAAATTTGTAGTGCAGACAACTGTGCAGCGTCATCTCTTCCAATAGGATAATTACCCAGTATATAGTCATGTTGCAACTATAATAAGATAAGTTGCATCAATATGAGTATAAGTTAAAAATTAATACAAGCTCTACTCAAAACGATGAGGTATAGTTTACCCACTTGAACATATGATAATTGCACAAACATTGGGTCAGCTACAGCTTCATCTGACTCTCGAAATAGCTTTTTCTTAAATGTCAATTTGCAGTGCAAAATTTCTCCCTTACTCCGATCCTTTGCTACCTTGAATTCCGCCAACAAATCCCCAATATATTTGTTGTCATCTAACCCAATGTACTCCTCTACACAAGAACATAGGGCATTAGATGACAATCTTTAGCAGAGAAACCATCAAAAGTGTCAAAGTATAATTACCATTTCCAGGATCAGAAGATTTGGAACCAGTGAACACTTTACGGCACTCAAACAGACTAAAGCTAGAATATGCTGACAACTTAATTATCCCAGCAAGTTCCTGAAATTGTAAGAGCTACATATATAAAACACTATTTAAAGCTCAAATAAAACAGAAGCATAATCTTTAATCAGTTAGCCAAAATCCCTATTATGCCAACTACAATAGTAGCAAAACGACTACTGAAATTGCAGGTAATATTTTTCACCAAATATATCTTCCTAACCAATTACTAATTTTTATTTCATAAAAATAAAAAAAATAAAAAATAAATAAAAAATCATACCGCAGGATAGTTGAATCTCCCAGTTCCTCAATATCTTACCAGATAATGCTGATTCCACAGCTCATTTCAGACAATACAACGACCATTACACTGTTACATTCATTGCTTAATCATCTTGTAACTAGAGTTGCATGTCAAGCTCACAAAAGGCTGTAGGTCATTCAAAGTCATCATTATGTCTCTAAGATATTTGGCTAGGCTATTCCTTAAAACAAGTTGTTTACATCTTACAACATGCAAGAGGATGATAATAAGGCAACTATTTCCTCGGACTACAAAATACTACCAAAAGGTCCCATTTTGGCAAACAATCAAACAAGGTTAGCGCATACATACAAGGCAAAAGATCTAGTATTATTATTCCAATTGTTTCCAGAAAATCAGTTCTTCATCATTTATTTCACCTCAGTGGCACTGACATTGAACAGAATGTACCCATTAAAATGCTATTTTTACTTCTGTGAGAATAATAGAATTTATCTTCAAAGTTCAAACCTGCTCTACAGTTCTTTTTCTCTTCCTCCCAAGTTGGGATTAAGTTATTGTCTTCACAACATTTTGACCATCCAAAACAGAAACACGGGGAATACAAAGCATGCAGTAGAAATAGATACCTCAACAGCATCAGATACTGTTGTTGCCATGTCATATGTAATTTCTTCAAAAGTTTCATCCAAAAAAAATACTATGGTTGTTAGCTTTCGACCAGTTAGAAGAGCCTCAATTTCCTCGCGTCCTGGTATTGTATGCCTAGGACCAGCTTTGACAGAACGCTTCAAAGCATTTAATGTATTTACAGCCAGGACTTGAACCTCGGAATCAGTACTTGCACCATATGCTACATTATGGACATATTCAGATAAATATACACCGATGTCCTTGCTAGGAGACATGGAGGATGCACATAAATACATTAGCTCCCATGCTTTAATCAAGAATTGCCTGCAACCCAAAAATCAACAAATATAATTATCATCAGTTTGTAGCAAACAAGTAAGAACAAACATAGAAAAAAAAAAGAACATCATCAGTTATAGTGAAACCACATTACTAAATATAATTATCATCAGTTTGTAGCAAACAATAGAAAAAAAAAAAAAAAGAACATCATCAGTTATAGTGAAACCACATTACTTAGGACATTAACGTAAGTGATTAGGTAACAACGTTGGCAAAAATTTAATGGTCAGAACTTAGCCAGCCAATGAAAGAAAAACAAACTAAAACACACATGTATGACCAAAAAAGTAAGCATGCCTGTCAGAGTTATTCCTGGTTTGCTTTGAAATCTGAGCAAAAAGTTCATCTCGAAGCTCCGCTCTCTTTAGTGTGTGCTTATACAATTTTCCAACAAGTTCTATTCTTTCATCCAAGCTTACTGGGGCTACTCGATCAGATGAATCAACTCCCATGTACTTTAATATTATTTGGAACAATTTAGTGGCCCGATTTATTAGATCGCTATTAATTTTAAGCAATGAAGTTGGAATAGGATCCTGCAAGAAGTATGTTAGCATTTCATGAGGTTGATCACAACAACAAAAGAAATTGCCAATACCATTATATAGTGTTTACTTTTTGGAAGCAAAGCATGTCCTCAAATGTGAACTTTTCCCGAACCTGAGGACCTACAGATTTTTTAGAAAAAAAGCCACGTTTTCCGGTGGAATGAATCTGTTTCTGCATCAACCTTAAGAAACCCTCAACCTAGAAAACAAAAGGCGATTACATAATGAATAAAGGTAAGAGGGAACATTAAGTTATTGCTTTTGACATGTGAGCTAAATAGCAAGAGAAGATAAGATACTACCTGGAACTTATCAATCAAAGGTATAGCACCAGCAAGTTCTGGAGGAATGGCAACTGAAAGCGCTGCTTGTGTACTAGAACAAGAAATAAGGGAAAACAAGAATTGAGTGAGGAAGGGAGAAAAACCAAGTTTTTGCTTTTGGGCAAAATGCAGCAGCCTATAGCTATTTACAGCGTAAGTAAAAAAGGAAAAAGGAATTACGGCGTTGAGAAATTGGAGCCATCACTGTCGTATCCATCCCCCCCATTTGAAATAGAAATAGAAGAAGCAGAAGCGTGGAAAGGAGGAGCGTCGTCGTTTCCATAGGTGGAACTAAAACTCGATCTTACACTTTGGGCCATGGAATGATACACTGCACATGAGCAAGCAAAGTGAAAAACATTAATGTAGAATTTTAGGATTGCAGTCAGTTGCAGCTATACCCGCATTCCGACCACTGAAACTGAAATCGCAATGATTTATTGAAAATGCAGAGAAGAGATCTGAAGTCAAAGAAGAAAGAGAGGAAAGACATTCAGGCGAAGAAGATAGCCGCAACTCAAATAAAATCCATAGATTAGATCGACCGGCGACGCTAATTACACACAGACTGAGGTAGAGCAAGCAATTGAAGATGCAATTTTTGTTTTTATTTAGTAATAATAAGCAGAATGCCTTGGAAAAGGAAAATAACCTTTAAGAAGCAGCAGCTGCTGCTGCTGCCGCTGATGATGAAGAAGAAATGTAGATTCAGAGATCTGAGTCTGAGCTCCTGATAATAAAAACACAAAAACAAAAACAAAAAGAGAAGATGAAGAGAAGCTGTTACTTCTCCTTAATATCGACAGATAGAAAATGTGAAGACAGAGAATGGCAGTAAGAATCACGAGAGTATCATTAATGGGTCGCTCTACTTCTGCTTCTTCTCTTCTCTTCTCTTTTCTCTTTTCTCTTTTTTATTTTCTATTTTCTATTTTCAGGTGTATATTATTATTATCTACTGCTTCAAATTTCAAATTTCTCACTCACCATCACCAAATCTATTTTTTTAAAGGGATAATGACATTTTCTAAAGACAAAATTATCCTTATTCAGTCACTTTTCATGTCTGTCATGTCTGTTGCAGAAGTTACTGTTGAAGTTATTTTTATCAATTTATAATATTTAATAGGTATTTTTATCCTTTAAATAATGCAATACACGTGACACAAGACATGACTAATAACTGGGATAAAAGTGGGTCCAGTTTGATTTGACTCAACACCCAATCTACCGGAGACACTATATTAATATGCTTTTTAAAAGTTCATACACTTGATTACAAAAAAATTTAAACACTCAAATAGCAAAAACAGAAAAATAAAAACACCAAAAATATCATTATCCTTTTTTAAAACATATATTTTTTTTTCCCATTTCTTCATCCATAAAAATAAGGAATTCCTTTTTTTTTTTTTTTTTGACTGAGAGTGCTCGTATTCCTTTTCAAACTATATGTCTCATATGATATGATATTCGCTCAAATTATTTTTGAGGTCCCTGAACTTTTTTTGGTTCTCAATTCAGTGATTTTTACAGAATTTTATTTTTAATTGAATTCTCAATTTTTTATTTTTTATTCTTATATCCTATTAAATTTTTATCAATTTTTGTCAAGTAATTTTTATGTCATATTAATATTTAAGTTGAAACCATCTTTAAATCCCAAATTATATATAATTCTTTTTATTCCAATAATTTTTACTAATGATAATCATCTTTATTTTTTTAATGGTGTCACATGAAGCTAGTAATAAATGATTGATAAAATTAAAATTTTAAAATTATGTATTACAAATTGAGTATCATAACTGCATTTGGTCCAAAAAAAAATTGAGTATCATAACAATAATTATATTCAGAAGACTAACCTAAAATAATTTATTAAGTGCTAACTTAACGCATAATCAAAAATTTTAAATACTAATTAAGTCTTCAAAGTAAAAAAAAGGATGCACTTATAAATTAAATTATTTTATAGTCAATTTTCTAATATATGTCAATAAAAATTAAATTTACAGTTAAAATTTTTATAATGAAATTTAAAGTCAATGTATCTGGGTTAAATGCATGGTACTTACTCAACTTTACACTTATTGCAATTTGGGTATTAAACTTTAATTTTTTTTTTTTTTTGCCACCTAACTTTGATTTTATTTAAGTAAGGGTAATGTCAAAAATTTTTAGTCCTCTAAATTTCTCTTAAAAATCATTTCAATCCCACAATTTCTTTATCTTTTCAATTTAGTCCAAAAATTATCAAAAATTTGAAAATTTACTTCTCCTATGCTCTAATACCACTCAAGATGAATATGCTCTTGCTAGGTGGAATCAAAATAATTTTCAAAATTTTCCTTATATCCTATAAATGTATTGAAAATATGGACTTATTTGAAAATAAAAACTTTAATTATGAATTAAAATAATAATTCTAGATTGTTCAGTTACCATTTTTTTTTTTTTTGAGTGACTGCTATGAAACTAAATAGAAATTTGGTATCTAAAAAGATACAAATTAAAGTTTAGTAATTGAACTGAAACAAAGTTAAAGTTCAGTACCCTCCCATGTATTTGACCCCAACCTATCTCATATGTTTAAATTACACAGTATAAATATTAAGAGAAAGTGTGGAAGTGACATTTATCTAAAAAAAAGTCTATAATTTTTATATAACAAATATAATATTTATTAATTTTTATAATTTAAGTTAGGATAATTTACTAACACCCCATTGAGGTTTATTGTAATTTATTAGTTCATCACTACATTTTAGAAGTCAACTAAATACCTTCTCATGTTTGATTTTATTAACTATTTCCCTCTTCCACTAAATAGTCTCTTAGGTTTATAATAAAAATATCAAACCTGAGGAGATATTTAGTTAGCGAAAGGGGAAAATAATTAATAAAATCAAATATGAGTAGGTTATTAGTTGACTTTTGAAAATACAAAGATGGATTAGTGGGTTTTGCCAAGTCTCAAAGGGTGATTGTAATTTACCTTATAAATTAAAAATTAAAATACATAGTGTTGACATATGATTTGGTCCAGCCCAAAAGTAAAAATTCAATGATGAAATTTCAACAAAATAAGTTTGGATAAATGTGAAGCTCCATCCTTTTTTTAGTGGGCTAGTGGTCTAAGAAGAGTCTTTCGATGAGCCATTAAGGTGGTACACCTTAGCACCGAGGCGGTACATCGGCACCTTAGCGATGCTGAGCTGTTTTTAGAGTAATAGAGAAAACCATGTTCTAACGTAATTTTCTCTAATTGTTAGTGCGAGAAGTTGTTGCTAACAGGTGAGGGAACGTGGGGAGTGATTATTGACTTTATGATAATCAGCAACACAAGTGGCATAAATGTTTGATAAGCAGCAGCAAAAGCATGAAGTGATCAACAGTCAAAGTGGCAAAACAAAATATCAAACAATTAGTAGTAAGTACATTAGGCAATCAACAATATAGACCTCAAGTAATATGTTGTAAGAGCATTAAGCAAACCAATAGTACACATGGCAAGAACATCGCTCAATCATCAGCATAATTTTGCAATCACCCAGCTAGATTACAACTCTCAAAAAGGGGGTGGCCTAGGCAAAAGAGGGAGAATAAACAAAAAGAAAAAAAAATTAAGGACCCAATTAGGTTCGAAAACTCCTAAAATAAAATTGGTTGTACTTTCATTATAAGAGGGGCAGTTTAAGAGATTATAAGATTCCTTTTCACAATGCATTGATTATGTGAGCCTCAAGAGTGACAGAGTCTATAAATTCCTTTATTGGGGCCAAATAGCATATTTTTGTAGAATGGAATCAAGCATAATTACAATAGTCGTGCAACAATAAAGCATTTTTAGAGTGCAACCAAGTAGGAGGGCAATTATTATTTTTGTCATCCCAATGTAACCATTAGGTTCTTAATTTTTATTTTCATATAATAATACTGGTCTCAATGACAGTTTCTGATAGACTCAATTTCGAATTTGGATTCTTAGATAGAAAGAGGGCTAGTTCCCAAAGATTAGCTCTAAACCAAAAAGGCATTTGGCTAATTGATTTGTATAAAGTCATTCAAGATTGCTTGTTTTCTAACTATTTACTCATGCATACATGAAATTATTTTCAGGTCTTATGCATATTGTGTAAGATCTTGTTGATGCGTACAAAGTCATTCAAGATTGCTTGTTTTCTAATACTGGAAGTGGCTATAAGACCTTTTATCTTATGTAACATCTTAAGACTAACAATATGAATCTACAATCTTTTTATTGAAATCCTTTGATTTTTGGACCTCTCAAGTTGTACCTCAAGGATGACGGACATAACCGTCTCAAATCTTCTAATTGGTACGTCAGGGTGGACGGTACCAGATTATTTACCTCTTGAATTTGGACATTAAGATTGATGGAAATAATCAAAATATCCTCTCAGATAGCAAACTACGAGGATGATAGATATAATAGTCCCAAAACTCCTTGTTGGTATGTCAAGATTGATAATTGATGGCACGAGACTATTTTCTTTGATTGAAAGCCTCTTAATTCGAACATGAAGGTTGACAAAACTAAAATTAGAATTCTCACAAACATTTGGCTTCGAATACATCATATTAGAATTTTTTTTGGACATTTGTCTCCAAACATTAATATACAGGATTCGTATGCTTTTAACTGTTTGCCCTTATACTTTTCATAAATCTTATTACAATATTTGCATTTTGATTTTTGAAAAAGCTAGCAAGGAGGCAAACTATTGACCTATGGTTTGGCATAGCCCAAGAGCGAAGGCTCAATGATAAAAATCCAACAAAATGAGCCTAGATAAGTGTGAAGCCCAGTCCTTTCTCCCTTATTAGGCCAACGGCCGAAAAAGAGTCTTCTGATTAGCCACTAAGGCAGTAGCATTAGCACGCTTAGTGCTGTTGAGTTGTTTTTAAAATAGCAGAGAAAACCACATTCTAACATGATTTTCTCCTACTGTTAATGTAGGAAGTCGTTGCTAACAAGTGAGGGAATGTGGAGAGTGATTTTTTGAACTAAAAAGGAGGAGATAAATAAAAAAAAAATCAAAGGGAGAAGGTGGAGAGGTTTTTTTATTGGCAAAAAAGCAATGTAAAAAATAGACGGAGAGAAACGAGAACAAAAAATAAAGAGCAAATATAAAGAATAAGGAAAGAATTTTAAGAAAACATAAAGGCAATTCAAAGAAAAAATAGCTAGAAGGGATCAAAAGCAATTGAAGGAAGGAGAACCAATAGAGAAGAAAGAAAACAGTAGAGGTCCTGGCTTAGCAAGGGAAATAGAGTTATAGCTTTACATTATTCTGAAACTCATTTACATCATTCTGAAACTTTTGATTGCCAAGACAAGGCAACCAAACATTATCTCTCCCTTTTTTATTTTTATAAATAATTTTGAGTGAGATAGTAAAATAATAGTGAAAGTGCGTGAGAGTGTACTCCCCCTTAATTTGTGCATGGGATTTTAAGTAAACTCCCCCTTAATAAGTGCACAAATTTAAGGAGTTTAAAGTTCAAATTTTGAATTGAAATTTCAATTGATTATGACATTAAATTCATATATCATCATTAATTTTGCATGATGGTACTTATTTGCATTTTTTAACATATTTATGCACATATATATTCAATTTTAACACATTTATATTCACCATATTTAAACTCAATATAGCATTTATGCTCAATATAATGCACACATATAAATATTTTTTTTTTTTTGAAAAGGCACATATAAATACATTTATGCACTTAAATACACAACTTTTTTTTTTTGCACTTAAATACACAACTTTCTCCTCTTTTTGTCAAAAAGCAAAAAGAAAGGAAGCAAGCGAGAGATAGACACAAAGACCATAATTTTCATTAATTATAAAAAAAGATACATGTAATCTAAGGGAATACTAAGAGCATGATGCTAAACATAAAACATAAGAAATAAAAGCATTAAAGAGGTATAAAAAAAACTTAAGAACATAGAATCTTAAAAATATGTGAAAACAAAGAAACATTTAAGAAAGAAACTAAGTTTGACTTGATCCTCCATCTCCTTGATCATCTTCTTTTTACGGTGGATGAGTAAAAGAGCCCATTGACACTTATAGCCTTAACTCTCATAAAGGTAGTGAACACCATATTGCAAATGACCAATTTGAGAGACCATTAAAGTTGGATTCCATTGAGGACATCCTATCAAACAATTGCCCAACCCATTGTAGTTCATCTTTAAGGCCTTAAGCACCACTTGAAGTGCCTTCATTCCTTGC
>CATIWK010036314.1:0-11168 GCA_949634005.1 Mallotus japonicus | reverse complement strand
TTCATATGCACAACCTCACCTCCATTATAAATCATGTTATTAGCACTTTCCCAATGACCACCGTGATGTATGGATAAATTTACGAACTCAGTCATGGCTACAAAACACAAGACATGCAATGCAATGAAAATTGTTAATTTTTGTTTATTCTTTGAAACCCGATAGTGGGAAAGGAGAAAATTAACCCATTTACAAAC
Organism: Mallotus japonicus; assembly: GCA_949634005.1. Classification (NCBI taxonomy): domain Eukaryota; kingdom Viridiplantae; phylum Streptophyta; class Magnoliopsida; order Malpighiales; family Euphorbiaceae; genus Mallotus; species Mallotus japonicus. Next base: position 10,971 of record CATIWK010036314.1, on the reverse strand, counting down.
TCGATAGTGTCATACAATAAAATGGACCCATTTTTACTAACCCATTTGCATATATCCGACCCATTTTAAGGAAGACATACCTTTCTCCTCAAGCAAAAAGTTGGTCCACACACAAGAAATCTTGGTCCTTGCCAAATCTTCCCTTCTCGTGAAAATGCGTTTTTGAGTTGTGATTGGATATGATAGTAGCTCAATCACTTCTCATTGCTCATAAATTGCATATATCTTCAGTGTTTTTATGTTAAAGAAGATAATTTGACCTGAATGAGTTTACTTTCTCAGTTGAAAGTAATTTATTTAAGCTAGAGAAGATAGAAGTTTTTAAGAGGGAAATAATTTAGGGTTTTTTTAACCCTTCATTGCTTATTTGGAGAGATGGATCCAGCTGGATGAAAAGTGAAGACGTGGGCGTGCCACGTCTGCTGCTACGTAGACTGATTTAACGGAGTTACGCCAATTTTCACTTAGTTGCTAACGGCGTAATACCACATGTCACTCATGTGCAAAATAAAAAAAACCACAAGCCCCCAAACCTGAAAACCCAAAACCACAGGGTACTTTTCCGTACTTTCCCAAAAAAAAAATAATCAAGCGCGTGATTATTCATTACACACGTGTAATGGACCCCTGGTCCATAGTGCAACATGGACAAGGGTCCATGATATAATTTGCAGGGGGGGGGGAATTTTACAATAACATGAAATGTGTTAGAGAATCTCCAATAGTACTATTTATTTTAAAGAGCATCTTTTGCTCAATAAAGAGAATCCAAAGAATTTTAAATATAAAGAGTGAAAAAATTTGTATAACTCCAATAAACTCTATATATTTTTAATCTTCATTTTGCTTTATCCAATAAACATTAATGCTTAATTTTTTCTCTTTTATTTTTTACAAGATTTCCCTTTATTTATTTAATTTTTTTCTTCCATTTGATGAAAGAGAAAATTATTTTCAATAAATAGATAAATATCAATTAATATTCTGCATGTGGAATTGAAATATTTTAGAGTAGAGAGTGAGGTTTGGCTCTCTACATGTAGAGAGTCAAACCAACTCTCTACTCTAAAATAAAAATATAGAGAGTGTATTGGAGACTATTTTTTTGGTTTCACTCTTTAAAATAAAAAATTTTACTTAAATAAAGAGCCTATTGGAGATGTTCTTAGACTAATACATTTTTCTATTATGAGTGTGAAAAAATTAAGGGATTGATTGGTCTCACATAAAACTCCTGTTGGAGATATAAATGCATAATGACACACCATGTGTTGGGCCAAGAAACAATAAAGAAAGGGCATTGAACTGGGTAATTTTCACCCATGGTACCCAAGTTTTGACCAATGTTTCACTATGGTACCTAAATTTCAAATCGTATTGGTAAACCGTCCGATATGTTGTTCAATTTCCAACAAAGTGTCTAGTCATATGTGACCTAAGAGGCTGATATGGCGTTGAGCTGTTGGTTGATGTGGCGGGAAATCGACATGCTGGTCCAGTCATATGTGACACGTCAGTGCACAGTCAGCTAAAGGTGCCACGTCAGACCTAATTTTTTTCCACTTCCCCCCATTTCTCTCTCTCTCTCTCTCTCTCTCTCAATTTTTTACTATTTTTTTTATTTTTTCCACTTCCCCCCCATCTCTCTCTCCCCTCTTTTTTTCTCTTTCTCTCTCCACCATTTTCAAACCCAGCTCTTTATTCTTCTTCTTTACCATTAATAGAAATCCAGAACATAAAATAATTATTTTTTTTGGGAAATAGATGAACTTAATTCAAGAATCAAACAAAAGCCACAGCAGAACATAAAATCAGGGCTAATCCAATCGCAAATGATCAGCCCAAGAGGGGAAGCTAGAAAAGCTACCACAATACAAATTTAACCAGCTTAAAAGGAAAAAGACCGAGTTGTAGAATATAATAAAAATAGCAAAAGCAGCAATAAAAAAAATAAGTTTTTTCACAAATAAGCAAGCTCAGACCTTGTTATTCAACTGAACTAACTCTTCTACATAATTCTTCAGAATGTCCTCCACAATAGTCCTAATCTCCCATTTCACCAAGCTCAGACCTTCATCCATTATTTTGTTTACCATTTCAATGACAACCTTGGCGTCTGATTTAATTATGGAGTTCCTAAGCTGACGATTCTTCATAAATAAGCAAGTTTCCTTTATAGCAGTAGCCTCTGCCACATCTACAGATGCACACATCACTTTTTTTGCCAGAGCTTCGATGATTACTCCTTGCCTATTCCTAGACACCTTGGTGGCTAAGGTAAAAATAAACTCAATTCCAACTTACAACAACATTTGAAATCCAATATAAATCAAACTCCTCACAAAACCAATTTCTTAACTTACTACCATTATCACTCTAGCCATCCATATCATTACTAAATGCACTACTACAATTAAAAGTTCTTTTTTATTTTTAATTCAAATGCCCAAAATTTTTTTAATACAAATGTAGATATGATTTCATACCCATATATATACCTTAAGTGGTAACAATGGTTTTTTTTTTTTTAAATTCAAACGCCCAATTTTTTTTCTAATACAGATCTGATTGCAATAGTAAAAAAAAAATAACTAGTCATGCTTGTGCCCACCTCTAAATTCTTCACCAACGTTATTCCACCACTACCGCGTTCACCATTTTCTGTGATGCTGTTTTTGAAATGAGGACGGTGGCAATCATGGTGAAGTGAGGGGTGATACTTCTTTTCAGCAGCCTGTGGTTGATATTGAACTAATTTCCGCCACCAGATGGCTTCTTCAAGCTTAACACTGATGTTGCGTTATCTTTAGATTCAGCGAAGCTTGGTGTGGGTAGGGTTATCAGAGATGCAGCTGGTGATGTTCTACTCTGGGGAAAGGGATCCATCAGGTTTTAATTGTGAAGTGGCAAAAGTTTATGCCATTTTTTATGGGATTGAACTTGCTAAAGATGTAGGTTTTCGTAAATTCGTGGTGGAGTCTGATAATGTTGTTAGGCAAAGGAGGTAAAAGATGAACAGGGGTCGGTTGGTACACTCTAAAGGCAGAAACTTGCTCCGATTGCCGGGACCTAATAGGTCTATAAGAAGATCCCAGATCTTGATTTTGCTGCAGCTGATCTTGTGGGTTTTAGGATTCTTGTTGAGCAAGGGAAATATTATTGGTGTTGTTGAAGGTGATTTTGCTTGAGTAATTTTTCATTGTTCCCTGTAAACCCTTTGAAATAAATTTTATTTGATTTCATTTTGGATGAAACGAGAGAAGCTGAGGGAGAGAAGCGGTGGTTAATGAGCTGAGGTTCAGAGAGATGAGTGACAGTACAGAGAGAGAGAGAGAGAAATGGGGAGAAGTGGGAAAAAATTAGGTCTGACATGGCACCTTTAGCTGACAGTGCACTGACGTGTCATATATGGTTGGACCAGCGTGTCAATTTTCGGCCACATTAGCCAACATCTTAGTGCCACGTCAGCCTCTTAGGTCATAAACTTATTTTGGACACTTTATTGGAAATTGAACCAAATGTCGGACGGTTTACCGATACGATTTGAAATTTAGGTACCATGGTGAAACATTGGCCATAATCTGGGTTCCGTGAGTGAAAATTACCCCATTGAACTCGCACGTATCCATTAACAAGGAAATTAGTCAACGCTTTACTCGAAACTGATATTTACACCTGTTAACAATGAGTATGCTATTCACTTTTGCTTAAACAACAAGCACGGATCCGAAAATTTTGAAATCAAATTAAATTTCATAGATTTGAAAAAATAAAAATTTTAATATCGTATTAAATTAAAAAAAATTTATATTAATATTATTTATTTTTCATAACGGTTCGATACGAAAATTTAATTCTTACAGAATGAATTAGTATAGTACGGTTCAAAATAGGAATTCAAAAATTTAAACAAATCCATTTAAAGTACAAACTAGGAAAAAATAACATTATTTTTTGTCAAAAAATCAAATTGAGAATCATTAAAATATAAAACGAATGAAAAAATAATTTAATAAATTATAAAATTTGAAATCATCATACAGTGTTGATTTTCTTATATATTGTCATATTTAAGTTTAAATTGAAATATAATGAATATTTCACATTATTATTTAATAATAATAATAGGACCATACAACGTTAAAATAATATAGTTCAATAAATTAAAAGTTTTGAAACCATACAATGTTAATTTTCTTATTTTTATATTTTAAATTTAAATTGTGATATAATAATAATAATAATAATAATAATTTGCTAATAATTTATATATTATATTTTAAATGTAGACATATTTGTTTTTTTTTATTAGTGTCACCTGTTAGTATCCTATTAGTTACGACTGTTAGTTTGTTAGTTGTTAGTGGGGGAGGAGAATTTTTTTTTTTAATTATTTCAAATCTTGCGAAGCTAGGATTTGAACTTGGGAGGTCCCAGGGCCTCCGCCTAAACCACCCGGACTAGACCTCTTCGGCGACATATTTGTTTGTTTCATATATCATTATACATATGCTATTTAATATATATTGGTTGATAATATAATTTTTTTTTTGACCAAAAGTTGATAATATAATTAAAAATATAAAGTTAAGTTCATTAATATTTTATTAATATTTTTATTTTATTTATTAAATCAATATTAAGTATACATTTGATTTTTCGGTTTGATATGATTCTGGTTCTATTTTTTTTTTTGTAAAGATTCAGTACTATACTTAAGTATTCACATAATTTAGTTCTATTAGGTTCAAAATTAAATTCTTCACTTCAGTGCGGTTTTAATATCTTTCAATTTATAGTTTCAGTTTAATTTGGTATTTTCATTATCCCGTACTTAGTCCTATATATAACTAAACAAAAAAACATATCTACAAATATGCATGTTAATACACGACTAACTGAACTAGTTCAACAAACTAAACATATGATTTGTTGGTAGCTTAAATTAAAGTGTTGTTACATTAATTTTCCCATGCGGGAGAGAAAAAAAAAAGCAGAATATACAATTTTACCCCTAAACTTTACTCAATTATTCTTGTCATCTCTCGACTTTCATTTTGTTCAATTTCACATCGTAACTTCTATTTTCACCTATTTAGCCTACATAATTTCTATTTTTCACCAATTTCACCTCTTAACTTCTATTTTTCACTTATTCAAACTCAGTGTGATTTAAATACACACGTTTGTTTGGTGTACAAGAAGGGTTAAATAGGTGAAAATAGAAGTTAAAAGATGAAATTGAACAAAATGAAAGTCGATAGGTGACATAGAATAATTGAGTAAAGTTCAGGGGTGAAATTGTATATTTGGCCAAAAAAAATTGAAAAGCAGTTAAGACGTGAAGTTTGTCACTGAAAAGAAAATTTGGGGTAGGGCTTGATACAAGTTCATGTTATATGCAAGCTATAAATGCGAACTATCATATTCAAATAATTTTATTTTGCTTTGATAGGAATTTCATTAAATGTATATTTGATATAAATGAATTTCACAAAATATATTTGGTTTAAATGAAAATTTTATAAAATTTATTTGTAATTTCAACTTTTTAATTTTTTAAAATAGCACATAATTTGTTTGATAATAGTATTTTTGTTATATAAGAAAAGCAGTATAATTATCAGTTATTATTATTTTTTAAATTTTTTATTAAGAAAATAACAATTGATTTCTTATTATATTATAATTAATTATGACTATAATATTTTTATATAAAATTAACTATATAGTTAAAACAATAATTATAAAAAATATTGAAGAAATATCATACAATTATTTAAATAAACGACTTATCAAAATTTTATGAATTATAATTATATTAAATTTGTAATATTAAATTGTTATGTTAATATATAAGACTTTCGTTTTTTTTTTAAATTTATTTAATTAAATAATAATAATAATTATAATAATAATAATATCATAGTATATGCTTAATAATTTTTTTACTATCACGAGTCTAAAAAATATTTTTTATTTACGTGCGAAGCACGTTGTTATTTACTAGTATATATATATATAAAACAAATTTTATGTAAACCATATAGAAAAGGAGAAGTGTAATATTTATGTTTAGGCTGGTAAATAGGCTTTGGGCGTCCTATAAATATGCTGCTACGACACGACTTCTTCTTTGTTATAGGTTTCATTCATAAATCACATACCGTTTTCTGCGCAAGTCGATCATGGCTGACGGCGTCATCGTGGATGTTAAGGTACATGAATCAGAGCTAACAAGTGACTCCTCATCATCCAAGAGAACAGATGATTCGTCATCATCAGTTGAGAAGTCACCTTTCAAGAAAGCAAAGTTTGAGGCTAGCGATGAAGAGGAGCCTCCTAAAGTTGAACATAATGTGTGCCCCGTCGAAGAGACTAAGAATGAAGACACTGAGGATGAAGATTACGACGATGAAGAAGAAGACGAAGACGATGACGATGACACAGAAGAGAGCGATAGTGAAGAAGATGAAGTTGATCGACAATACCGTTTGTACAGGAGACACATTGCTAAGACTGGGGTAATTTAATTATATTACTCAAATTTTAATTTTCTCTCTGGTTTCCTTTGTAATTTTTTTTCTAAATTTTTTTAGGGTTTTTATGTGGATCCGGATCTTATTCCCCGAGCTCCAGGTTTTGGTATAATTCTTCCTGTTGATTTCGAGGATGGTGATGAGGTGATTTGCAAATGGGCCAAAGAGGGTACTTATGCAGCAATTGCTAAATACAACACTAAACATAAGGTTTGTGTCTTGCTTGTGGCATATTTAGATGATCTGAAATTTAACTATGCATTTGCTTGAACGCCAATTAAAACTGCTGCAGGATTCACTGTTGGAATTGGTTCAAATTGTAAGGGCAAATCACAACAAAATTCTGTTTTATTTAACTTTTGAGGCTAAAGAAGTCTCTTCTGGAAACATCCAAACCTATCGAGCTTTGGTTCGTCAATCCTTTGATAGTACAGTTTTTTTTGTCAGACCTGAACGAAAACCGAAAGGTAAAATATAATTCATGCCTAGTTTAACTCATTCTCAAACTCGATTTAAGTTTTGTGGGTAGTGAAATTCATATCAATATGCTGCTGAAACACATTGTTTGCCATGAATTTACATGCGGGAGGTTTACTTTTATTATTATTATTTTTTAATATTTCAGGTGGAAAGGATAGAGCTGTGGGAGGATAGAGCCGTGGGTAAGTTGCTGCAGCCTCAAGTCAGAGCAATACCTCTACATAAAACATGATGCAGGCTATGAAATGTTCCCCTTTGCAATGTAGTGTTATTGACTTGTCGTGGATTTAATTTTTTGGGTTATTGAAATTAGTTATGATGCATTTTTTCTTCCAGAAATCTCAGAAATTGCTTAACTATAAGGTGCATAATCTGATTATAAGATTGAAATCATAATAAACAAAGACATGATTTTTTACGAGCTCTATTCAGAAATTGTGAAATTAAGTGCTTTCCAATTTTATAAAGAAACTGTTTCTAAGGATTTATGCCAAATTTTTGTTTTGCAAAAAGAAAAAAAAAAGGGACAGAAGTTAAATATGTTTTTAATTTATTTTGAATAAAATTAGAGTATAAGGGCTAAATAGTGAAGTACAAAAGGTTGAAGGACTATAAAATATTAGGAATAAAACATCAAGAAGTTGTAAAAGGCACTGCAAACAGATTCACGGTGAACATATCAGGAGACAGCATCAACATAAATCTAAGGTCCAAGAGTACCGGAAAAGTGATACGCGTAATTAATACCATGGATAAAGACCCAAGACAGTGGGTACCAAAGGTACAATATATCAAAGGGTGAATTACATTTACCTACATGAGATTAGACCTAATTAACATTTCAGGACCTCTTATTTTAAAATCGAATATTAACATCCCTAAAGTTTTATATATCAATACTTAAGGACTTTTGTTAGTTTTTTGCAAAAAATGACTGTTATGCCCTTATTTTAACATGTGTCTTCTCTAATCTCATTACGTATAATCCCTATTATTTACCCTAACGTTTATGTTTGAATAACAATGAGAATTAATGAAATTACTTTAAAATATACATTTACAAATTTTTTAGTTTATAAAATCATTTTTTAATATTTCTTAAAAAATTTTAAAAAAGTTAAAAATTATTTTTATAGATCTAAAAATTTAAAAATTTTACAATCAATATACATAGATTTAATTAAAAGAATTAAAAAATTTCTATACAAAAAAATTTTATTTTAAAAATTAAAAATTTTTAGATCTACAAAAATTAAAAATAATTAATAATTAATAATTTTTAGATCTACAAATAAAATTTTAACTTTTTAAATTTTTTAAAAAATATAAAAATTAGGGAAAGGTAAATGCTAGGGATTAGATGTAGTAAGGTAAGAGAATACACAAGTTAAAACAAGGGCATTACGGTCATTTTTTTTTTGCAAAAAAACTAATAGAAGTCCTTAAGTGTTGTTATATAGGGCAATTTACCATTTTCTGGTAAAAAAAAAATTTTATTTCCCAATTTAGGCTAGTTTTGAAAGTTATTCCCATTTTGTGGTACTTTTAATTTTTTTTTATTAAAAAAACCCAAAACGCTGCTTGGGGTAGCGTAATTACAAGAATACAAAAAAAATTTTGGTCAAAACGCTACTCCCAGTAGCGTAATGGGACCCAGCACGCAAACCAAAATTTCTCTCTCCTGAGGAACCCAACACGTAGACCAATATTTTCTTTTCATCTTTTACCCTCTCATTTAATAATAATAATAATAATAATAATAACAATATAAATTAAAATAATAAATAATAATGTTATAATCATTATAATATTAAAATTAAAAATTAAAAAATTGAGATGGCTCGGATGGTCCAAAAAATTAAAATTAATAATAATAATGTTATAATCATTATAATATTAAATAAAAAATAAAAAAATAATCACAATTTTGGCCATGCAAAATTGTTAGATTTTAATTTTTTGTTTTTTATTTTATTATTAATTTAATATATTATTATTATTATTATTATTATTATTGTGTGGACAAAAAAATTGAGATGGCCCAAAAAAATTAAATATTAAAAAATTAAAAAAAAACAAAAAATTAAATATTAAAAAATTAATCATAATCATTTATTTCTCGATTTAATGAAAAAATTGATTATTAAGGTAAATTTTTGTATATATATATATATATATATATATTTTGTAGTGAAAATATATTTTTTATATAGTTACTGAAAAATGTATATATTGTTTTTTTAAAAAAAATTAGTTAATTAGATAATGAAAAAAATTAAAAAATTGAGATGGCCCAGATGGCCCAAAAAATTAAAATGGCAAATAATCCTAAAAAGTATACTAATAATTATTCTTATTTATATTTTAATTAACTATTTTTAATACATTAATTACTAATAATAATTTTTTTATTTAATTATTTTCAATACATTTAATTACTAATAATAATTTTTTATTTTTTTTTATTATTAACAATTATTACACAATGATTAGTGACTAAATATTATTAAAATCAACATAATCATAACTCAATAATTTTTGGCAAGAACCATAAACGGGAATTTTTTCAAAACCACCACAAAGATCAGAAAATGTTTTACATTTTACCATAAAATGGCAAATAATCCTAAAAAGTATATTTATAATGATTCTTATTTATATTTTAATTAACTATTACTAATATTTTAATTAACTATTACTAATATTTTAATTAACTAATACATTAATTACTAAAAATAATTTTTTTATTTTTTATTTAATTATTTTCACATATTATCTACTCTTGTTATTATTCATACAAATTCATAATAACTTTTATATAATTCTATTACTTAAATCTATGTAATTATTATTATTAATATTTTAAATTACCTCAATTATACAATAAAATAACCACAACTATTTACTATTAATATTATTATTATTAACAATTATTGGACAACGATTAGTGACTAAATATTATTAAAATCAACATAATCATTGTTATAACCCGGAATTTTTATAAAATTTTTATTTTTATTTTGAGATTTACAGTATTAATAAATATTTATAAATTTTGAGATTTATTATTTAGTCAGTTATTTTAAATTTTTAGTGTTGAATATTATTTTTAATATTATTAATTTTTATTAGTTGTTAATATATATATATATATATATATATACACTTTATTAAGTGTGTAATTGTGTATATATATGTAATATGATATATGAATATATTTTGTGTGGTTGAGTTTGATTGTGGATATTATTATTATTATTATTATAAAAAAAAATAGGAGGACAGCATTAAAGCTATCGGGTTTCTCTCTCCCCCACCTTCTTTTTCTTTTTCTTCTTCTTCTTCTTCTCGGTCTGTCACTATCCTAACCGCGCCACCACCTCAGCTAGCCCAACGCCGGTCAGCCCGCCACCATGGCAGCAGCAGCAGCAGCAACAACAACAGCACGCAATAGCAGCAACGACGGCAGCAGCAACATCACAGGGACAGTCCTGTGCGTGACTGTGCGGTCTGACCACCGGCGAGGAATCCGGCCAAGCTTGGGCTCATTTCTTAGCTCATGCTTCGAGATTCGACAATACGTAGTTAGTTTCGAGAGATTCGACCAGTAACGACTTCGAAAATTCGATTTTATATTTTGGTTAACATGTTTAATTTGATTTTTCATGTTGAATTTGATTTTATTAGGTGTTAATGGTTTAAGATTAATTGTTATTTGAGCTAAGATCTACATAAATTTAATTTTTCTTTATTTTTTTGAATTTATTTTAATTTTTGGTAATTATTTGTGAAAATTATATTTTAGGGAAAAAAATTATATAATTTAATTTTAAGTTGATTTTTGGTTAATTTATAGTTAAATAACATGTTTAATGATGATTTTAATTTTTAGAATGTATAAATTAATTTTGTTAATTAAATTAGTATTTTTGTTTATTTTGTTAATTGTTGG
>CATIWK010036307.1:0-16630 GCA_949634005.1 Mallotus japonicus | reverse complement strand
ATATTAAAATAAAAACTTAAATAACAAATAAGTTAATAATGTTAAAATACTCACTTAAATATCAAATAATAATTTAAATCAACAAGTAATAAAATTTTAATTTAAATACACTTTATTAACACTGCAAATTCCAAATAAAATTTTAAAATTTTAAAACGAAAATTCGGGTCTTAACAATTACGGAAGGATTGTATTGCCTATTTTGCATGATCAATCAAAGCATTAATTAAAAGCTTCAGAAAATTTGTGTTCCTCAGTCACCTCACTGGGTGATTTCTCTAAAGCTCCATAAGAGACCCAAGACTCTCTACTCGTTCTAGTAACATGTTAGGGTCACTACCCCTCAAAAATTCTCTATGTTGGAAGGCCTCAAGCTCTAATAGCCAAGCCTTATAGGAAGACAATTTGGCCAAGATTGTCTCAAGAACATTAGCTCTTTACACAAGCATCTCAAGTAACTCAGTTTTTACTACCACAACGTTGAGCAATTAAACTTTGTTCAAAATATTGTCCATTGGGCCCACTTTAACCATCGTAACCTCAAGTGACTCCACTCTTTTTTAAGCGCCTTAGTTTTTGCCTATTTGGAATTGTCATCTTTGCCATTGTTTCACCTAAAAAGGATCAAATTTTGCTATGATACTAAATATCATAGACCCGAACAGAGCTTCACAAGAAAGTTCATGTGACGCTTGTCTAAAATGCCTTCTAACGAGTCAAATTTGTTAGCCACAAGAGATAAATTAGAATAGGAGTCTCAATATCCCATTAAGACATTAGTCAATAAGGTATAAATATAGTTGCAAGCATAATAAATAAGAAACATAGGGATTGAAGATAATCCAAACTACTTATATTATTCATAATAATGATCATTACATTTCTAGTTACTGTACATCCATATGAATAAGTACATGTGAAATATACGAGAGACAAGGAATGACACATACCTTTTATAATGACTAGATCCTCAACGAATATCCTTAATTACTATTCACTTTTCTCTAAATAACATGTGAAACACAATAATAAATTTTAAGATAAGACATTAATATATTTCACCCATCACATTCTAAAAATATAAGTCTAAAACGCCTCTAAAACAACCAAAATGCTAATACAGTACCGCAAGGTAATGATAAAATTCGATAAATTAATAAATTTTCAAAATTTCGTCCGAGCAAATTCGTGGAACATGCAAAATTTACTTATCAACATAGCAGTGATGGTTTGTGCTCAAAAAAAAAAAAAAACATAGCAGTGATGGTACCCATGAATTTGGATGTCATTTTTACTCCATTTAAATATTGTTCATTTTTGTTTTCAAAAAAAAAAATTCATTGATTATGAATGAATTAACACCACTGTATAACTTCTTTATAAATTATATTTTATATGAAAATAAATTTTTGTATTAAATTTTTACGAAAATTTTAATTCTAATTTGAACTACTTTGAGCCAATTATAAGAATGAATTTTATATTATAATATTAAACTTTTTTAGGTATCATTTTTTTAAGATATCAAATTTCACCATTATATATATATATATATATATCGTGTTACATTAAAAACAAGAAAATAAATAGTTTTGAACTTTGAAAATGATTTTGCATATTCTAACACTACTTAAAACTACATAAATAGATGTAATAATTTGTCACATAAACACATGTAGTAATTATTATATAAATATATGTAATTATTTCAGTATTGTTGAGATTTAAACATATTAAGTTAAATTTATAATATTTTGACATTTTTATAAAAGAGTACAAAATTAAATTTTAAAAAAAGATTGGTTTTCAATTTTAAAAAATTACTTAATTAGATCTCATATTTATTAAAACTACTTAATTACTATATTTAAATTAATTTACGTATTTATATTTTAAAATAATTAAATAAAATAAATATTAATTTACAATTCGCACATTATATGTATTCACAACTAATATATATTAAATTTGACATACTTTATTAGTTAATTATATTAATATAGTGAATCTTTTATTTTTACAACACTTGTAATCAAAAGATAATTAAGTCTAAGCAAAAGTTTTTATATTCACAACTCTATTAAATTACAATTTTTCATAATAATAATAAAATTAATTTAATTCCAATAATATTGTTATAGACAATTTTTACTGTTTAGTTATTTTGCCTATTTTGTGCTGTGTGCAAAACTTACTTTTTACAACTGTTCAAAACAAAAGATTTACTTTTAGAACCAGAAATTTAATTTTATGAGACCAAGTTCATAATAATAATAATAATAATAATAAATTATTTCATTTTTAATAAAATAAAATATAATTATTAAAGTCATCAATATTTTTTTTTTAACTAATATAAAAAGTAGAATGGTGTATCGAACTTTGTTAGAAAGCTACTAGAGTACTAGGGTTAGAATAGGGCAAAAATCCCCTCCTAACTGCCAAACACAAATAAGACATAGAATTGAATGAGTGTTGTCCCATTCTATCAAAGGGTTTAAGTGGCAAATCGCCCCCTGAACTATCATCCAATGTGCAATCAACTCCAAAATTAACTTTTTGGCCTATTTCACCCATAAGAATGCAAATTTGGACAATTCACCCTAAATTTAGGAGAGTGAACCACACATCCCAATTCCAGCAAGTGAAGAATATAAATAATAGTTACAATTATATTTTTTTTCTTTTTTTTCCTCTTATTAAAAAAAAAAAAAAAAACCACTATCTAATACCACCACCACCACTCACTCACCACCACCACTACCCACAACCACAACCACAACCACCACCACCACCACCACCATCTCCCATCAGCACCACTATCACGGCCAAAAACCATCATCACCACCATTGTAAAAATTGTTACCACCCAAAATCACCACCACGGTAAATCCACTGCCACCCATTTATTAAAACAAGGAAAAGTCATACAGGGCTTGCTCCAAAACCTCGTGAGGAAAAGAAGCAGTCCAAACATGAGCAGCATTAACATAATTAAAAGCTAACTGTGCTAAAGAGTGCGCCACTGTATTAGCGGATTTGGACTTGAAATGAAAAGAAAACGAACTGAAAACATGACATAAACTTAAAATATCAGAAATGACTAAACCTATAGGAGTATGATCAGGACTTGCATTTTGCAAACGCTGAATAAGAGGGAGACAGTCTGATTCAAAGACAACATGCGCCAGCTGCATCGAATCTGCTAGTTGAACAGCAGCAAGAAGTGCTCTTGCCTCTGCCATTTCTGGTTCCAGAATTGACTCATCATGCGACGTCTTAGCCACCAACATCCTGCCAGAGCTGTCCCGCACCACAATTCCTAAACCAGTCCCATATTTGGCTTTAAGGCCGCATCCGAATTGAATTTAATGACTTCTAAATCAGGTGGAGGCCATTTCATAGGGGATGAGGTTTCTAAACTCCCATGATTAATTTTGTTAGCTTCCTCACAGTCTGATAGCAATTTCAAAATGCTAGATGGCAACTCTGAATCTCCAATCTCTGCCACCCACTTAAAAACATCATAATCACAACAAATTTTTGCTTATAAATTTCAAAATCAATTAGAATTTAATCAAGAATATATACAATAACTGATATAATTCCAAACTCAAAAAATAATTTGATATAAACAACTCAAACAAATCTCCTCATCATTGTTAATATCACCATCGCCCAAAAACGTCACCGCCGCCCAACAACATCACCTTTGCAATTAACAGAGAACAACAAAAATTCTTGTTTACAAAATTATGTAACTAAATTTACTACACATTAACAGAAAATAATATAATAGTTCATCATTACATTCGTTCTTCATTCAAAAACAAACCTTGGCCATTAAAAAAAAAAAAACACAGGTAATAAGTACTGAAATTGAGACATTTAAACAAACATGTTGTGATCATCTCAAAAGCATTTAAAAGAGGTAAAAGAAAAAAAATCCAACGCCACCATAACCACCTCCAACAACATCAAAAACCCAAAAAAAAATAAAAATAAAAAACAACAAAATCAATAAAAATCAACAAGAAAAAATAGATGGGAGGTAATGGTTGAGATGGGCAGTAGTGGGTGGAGGGAATTTTTTTAGGGGATTATGAATATTTATTATCTATGAGAAAGGTGGGATGATGTAACATTCGTGGATGGAGGTAGCGTGAGAGATGGTAAGTAGGCGGTGGCACCGTGAGGGGCAATGAGCAGTGAGGGAGGCATAAGAAGAAGAAATAGCACCGACAGCATCACTGGTGGAAATAGAAGGATGCAGCGTTGGTGAAGGAGAATGAAGGTAGCGGTGATGGAGCTGGGAAGAGGAAGAGGCAACGATGGTCAAAGTGGGAGAAGGCAGTTGCAGGCAACGGGATTTTGCGAGAGCAGTGAAACAAAATAGAAATAGGTTTTACTTTTATTATTTAATAAAAATATTACTTTTTTTAAATAAAAAATTATTTAATTTTATGATATAAGAGAGTGTAGTGCACTCTCCAATGTTGATGAAAAAATGGGGTGAATTGTCCAAATTTACATTCTTATGGGTGAAATAGGCCAAAAAGTTAATTTTGGGGTTGATTGCACATTAGATGATAGTTCAGGGGGCGATTTGCCACTTAAACCTCTATCAAAGCTTCATGAACCAAACGTGAATAAGTAATTTTCAAGATGAAAAGTATAAAAAATATTTAAGGCATATATTTTTATATCTCAACGTTATTTAAATATAGATAGAATATACATTTATTTTATATGTATAATTATATACTGTATACTTTTTTTTTTAAGTGATGTTTATTAAAAGATATTTATTTATGTTGTGTATCACATGTTAAGATATTATACTATTTAATTGAACATATCATTTTGTATTTTTAAATAAGTTAGGAGAGTTCAACTTGTTTAAGTAAGTTTTTTTTTAACATATTTTAAATGGATTAACTCGTTTATAATTCAAATTCATTTATACCAAATTCAAATCTAGAGTTGACAATTTTTTATATAACTTGTTTAAATGACTCGATAAGGTACGAAATTAAAAGGATTTGATGGTAAAAAAGTCAATTTGTTTAAGATAAGCCAAAAATATGTTTAAATGGGTTAAATCTGCCTAAACCGTTTAAGACACAAAATGATATATTTAATTAAAGGGTAAATTACTATTTATCCTCCTGTATTTTGGTCCAATACACTAATTCGATCCTGACATTTGAAAAAATACTTATTCATCCCTAACTTTTGCTTTTTTTAGCACTCATTAATCCTTCTGTAGGGATGAAATAGTATAAGAAAAAACAAATGTCAACGATGAATAAGTATTTTTTCAAATGTCAGAAACGGAGTTGTGTATTGGATCAAAATACAGAGGGCAAATAATAATTTACCCTTAATTAAATAGTATAACTTATAACATGCCATATGTGATATTAATAGATACATATTAATATACATAGCCTTAAAAATAAGTAATATATATTTATACATTTTAAAATATGTTCATACTTAAATAATAGAAGTAAATATCCTATTCAATTTCATTTATATAAATATACATGTATGCACTATAAAAGGTTAAATAATATTGAAATATAAGGGTGTGCATTCGGTTGGTTTTGAGCTATTTTTGATCGAACCGAATTAATCAAACCAAACCAAATCAGAATTGAATCAAACTAGAAAATCGAACCGAACCGAAATAATTGAATTATTTAAAATAAAAACCAAACCGACCAAAATAATCTTAATTTTTTATTACATTATTATAATATTTAAAAATTAAAAACATTAAAATATTAAAATTTGATTAATTAGGCTAAACGAATTTTTTTAGCAGAAAACGAACTGAACTGAATCAAAATTTCGGTTCTGTTTGGTTCAAAAAATTGAAAATTTTATTCAAACAAACCGAACCAAACCGCATTGATCGGTTCGATTTTCAGTTTGGTTAATTTTAAAGGCTTGCACACCCCTATTGAAATATATATACCTTAAATTATTAAAATATACTATGAATATGATTAGAATTATGTATAAAGTAACTTAAAATTCATATATTTAATTTTTTCTTCTCAATAAGTGTAAATTAATAAAATATATGTATATTATATTTAAATAATTTATACACATAAGTTTTATTTTTCACTAAACTATTGTTTATTATATTATAATAATTATAAAAATATTATCTATTTTAACAATGTTTAAGAGTTTTTAATATTTTTATTTTTAACTATTGATGTTTTAACTATTTTAAATTCGTTAAACATTGTCCGGGTTTAAATTTGAG
The DNA here is from genome assembly GCA_949634005.1 of Mallotus japonicus. Taxonomy (NCBI): domain Eukaryota; kingdom Viridiplantae; phylum Streptophyta; class Magnoliopsida; order Malpighiales; family Euphorbiaceae; genus Mallotus; species Mallotus japonicus. The sequence continues at coordinate 10,347 of CATIWK010036307.1, read as the reverse complement.
ATTTTGGCATCAATGGTTAAACAAATTTCCAGTCCTACTCAAATCTTTTAATATCATATTATATTATTTAAATGAGTCATATCAGAAGTTGCTAGCTCTAACTTAAATATTTAAAATTGTTAAAAACGAAATTTATTAGAGCTGTGATACATAAATATATAATTTTATCTCTAAATTATTCAAATTACATGGCAATTTAAGTTTTTTTTAGTTACATACACACATATGGTGGATTGATAAATTATTAACCATTAAAATTAATAATGTATTAATTTTATAAAAATTTATAGCTATAAAATAGTTATGAAATTATTATATTTAAATCAATTCATATATATATATATATATGAATTGATTTAAATATAATAATATATTTTAAATATTTTTTTGAACAACTATATATTACAATCGAAACACACTCTTTATATATATATCATATCTATCGCTATCTATCAATATTATCTATTATATTATCTAATATTATTATTATTACTACTACTATATTAGTTATACATATATAGAGTGTGAGAATACTACCCTAATAGTACATCAAAGATCAAGAGCCTTAATATGAGTACCCTAGAGAATTAATATTGTCGGCAATGATCTCTATAAGAAGAAGAAGATGAATTGTAATGTACTAGCTAGCTAGGAGAAAAGCTAGCTAATACACACCAACAATACATACAATCCATCGATCTTACCCGTACCTTATTAGAATGTAAAAGAAGAAAAAAAAAAAAAAAAAGGTGTATGATGTTGGATACCTAACAAAGTTAATTCACTGGGGTTGTCTCTTTGTACTATATCATCTACCCCGTTGAAGGCCATGCATAAAAATCCATGTGAAGAGAAAAAGATGGAAACTGATGGAACCTGTTTGTACGAGAATTGAATATGAATTTTTCTCGACCACAAAAAAAAAAAAAAAAACAAAGTCTTTATAACAAGGTAGTTAAATTTCATTAAATCTTATCAAGGAGTTCGGTTTTTTTTTTTACCCAAAGTTTGGGGAATTGGGGGAGGGAGGCGTGAACCGGAGACCCACAGCCTTACCCTCCAACAGCCTGGCCTAGGGGGCCGGTTTAGTTATTGATGCTCAAGTCTTCGTCATCGTCTGTTGTAGAATTTTTGAATTCGAAGTCAGTCAGTACCAATTAGCCTCGAAAAATACATATATCATTAAATCCAACCAGTCCCCCCTTCGAGTGTGGGATCAAGAATTCTGGTTGCATCAACTGACTTTTTTTTTTTTTTTTTTGACAGGGAGGTGAGAGGGGAGGGGGGATTAGAACCCACAATCTCTAAATTGAATCGATCATGTGGCTGGATCTAGCCAGCCCTAGACGAGTAGCTCATATTTAAACGTCTGAGAAACACTATCCCTAGAACTTCGAACCTAAAACCTCAAGGGTCCTAGGATCCCCACCTGCACAATAGCGAACTTGTTGAAATAGCTTTGCACATGTATCACGAAAGCCTATGGGTCATTTCAACTTCAATACAAATATAGACAACCAATGTTATGCATAGGGTGTAAATGAGCTCAATCCAGCCATGTCTTAACTAATTTGCACTTTTGTAATTAAGCCTAATTTATTTTACCACTTAGTGCATGTAAGATGTTTACAAATATAGATGAGTTTAAATGAATTTTAAAAAAATTTTAAAAATATAAACTATAAATTAAAATTATTTATAAAAATTTAAAATATTTTATTTACTAAATAAATTATAATATATTTAATAAAAAACTATAATTTTATTCTAATAATTTATATTTAAAATATTTTTACATTTATTATGAATAAAAATTTATATTTTATATATCATATATCAACTTATTAATACATTGAAATTACAAATTGACTCGCGAGCTTTTATTTGAACATGTTCACAAATTTTACAAGCCGAGTTTTTTATAGTTTAAGCTTAGCTGGTTTATTAAACAAACTTTAATATACGAGGTTGAATGAACTTTTATTAAGTTGAACTCCAAACAACTTGCAAGTAGTTCGGTTTGTTTACAACCCTAATTATACATGTGGAGAATGTAGTAAATTAATTGATACTATGTTTGGATTTAAAGGTTTTGATCATGAATTTGAATTTTAATTAAATATCCTATTTGACAATTATGTAAATTTATATTAATAAAAATTGGAAATAAATCCACAAATAGATTTAAAATCTCATTTAATAATGATTTGAAATAATATTTAGTTATATGTTATTTAAAATTTTTATATTTAATATTTAATATTTAATATTTAAAATCTAAGATTATAAACAAATAAAATGATTTCATCCAAATGCAATATGATTGGAATTGTTAGCAACTTTCAATATTAATTGATGTACAAAATCACTAATTAACTACATTGGAAAGACCATAACTTGTTGGAACAACTAACAAGGTAGCTTATTTGAAGGCCATGGTAAGCAATTTCTTCTATGGGTCCAGGCATATTTGAGAAAGCCACTGTAATTTGGGAAGAAATTCTCTGTGCCCAAATACATGCACCTTGTATTAATCATGTGAGAACAAGCTAATGAGAGAAACATTTGTAATATCTATTAGTAGTTGATAACCCCACATATTTATTGTTTTTCTTTTTTTTTTTTTACCAAAACATATTTATTGTTTTGCTTACTAACTTTCTATAATCCAAAAACATTAATTTTTTCGAAGCCGTCGTAAGAAATTAAAATAATAAGAAACTTAAAAGCACCAAAACTTATTCAATCAGATAACTAGATTTAGTTTTATTTTTCTTTTGGATATACTTGTATCAAGAAATTTTTTTTTTTTTTCATTTATGGCTCTACATTTTACCCTTTTATATCTTTTTCCTAAATTAATTTTTATTGGAATTATTATAAGAAAGCAATTAAGTGTAAGCATCTGACACGCATCATTTTTTTTTTTCTAAGCATGAGGTGTCCTGGGAGGGGCCGGAGGGTCCTAATTTTGGAAAGCGCCTTTAAGCTTGTACCACACCCAAATTAATCCCCGCTCGATCTAAGATAGACTCCGAAGGACGGTAAAGGTTTACCTCAGGAGTTTTAAAGTAGCTGCATATCCAGGGCTTGAACCCAAAACCTCTGGTTAAGCTGAAAAAGTCTCTTATAAACTCATCCACATCCTCTTAAATCTAAGATTCGTCATTATTTTGTATTGTTTTGTAATACGACCCTTAACACATATTAAGTCCAATTAGTCAATACGGAATTGATAATTTTTAAGAATTTTTTCATAAATACCCAAAAGAGAAATAAAACAACAAACAAAGCCAATTATCTCTTTGTCACTACGAACATAATCTAAGGGGTCATTTTTTATTGCAATTGTTAAGGGAAGGAGAACATATCCAATGTGGTAGCCACTTATCTCTGTCATTTTGCAGCAGTCGATCTGACAAAGCCCGTGCAAAAACACATTGAATTAATGAAGGTTTGAGCATCTGCATGTGGTCAATTTTTTTTCTCTCAAAAGATAGAATTCATTGAAAATAGAAGGAAGCTTACAGAGTCTCCAGCCAACTAAGTTGGGCTTGGATACTATCATAAAAATAACTACAACTAAGGGCTTTTCTGGCCAACATATGGGCAGCCCAGTTACATTGTCTTTGCACAAAATGAAATAAACAACGAGCTATTTTGGAAGAGAGCATTCTGGAATCATCAATGAGTGCTTCAATCTCCATCGGTGGGATTGATTTCCCTGCTGCAGCATCTATCGAAATCTTATTGTCACCTTCTATGATAATGTTATCCCAATTGCGTTGAATACCCATCTCCACGGTTGTTCTCATACCAATTGCTTCCAAGACCAGAGGATTGGTAATGGATGCAAATCTTGTGATACTGTAGGCTAGGATCTTTCCTTCCGAGTTTCTGGCAATCACACAACTGCCCCTTTTTGATGACTATTGTCTATTGCTGCATCAAAGTTGATTTTGATTGCTTGATCTGGAGGCGGGTTCCAAGTATTGGGGGCTCTATGGTTTGGAAGCTTGTTCTCTTGCAGTACTCCCTCATGTTCCACATTCCATTCTTCCCAAGAGCTCAGAGCATTTTCGATTGTGTCTACAGGGGAAGAGGTTGTCTAGTTAAAAATTCTACTGTTTCTGGCCTTCCAGATTGCCCATAGGATGAAGGAGGCTTGTTGCATTAAAGTTTCCCCATTTTGCTCGTTAATTAAACCGTTCTTTAGAGATTCCCATTTCTCCTTCATTGACTCCCCATTCAAAGATTGGGATCGCAGTGCTAAGGGACTAACAAACCAAGCTTGGGTTGCTTCATCACAATCAAATAGAAGGTGGTGGACTGTTTCCTGCTCATCACAGCTGCTACATTTCCCATCATGGCTCCTGAATCTCTTACTTAGATTGGCTCCCACCGGAAAACCTTCCCTTATCACTTTCCACAAAAAAACTCTTACTTTAGGTGGGATGTTGAGTTTCCAGAGATGTTTCCAGTTATCTTTGTTCAAATTTGGGTGGGTGGTCCTACTGGATGTTGCTTTCCTTTCCATGGCTAAATGCAAAGCTGACTGATAGCCCGATTTCACCGTGTAAAACCCATGCTTTGTATAGTGCCATACAAGCTTATCTGGAAGGTTAAGTTTGATGATTGGCATGTTCAGAATAGCCTGTGCATCATCATCCCAGAACATTATTTTGATGAGATGAGCCTTCCATATTAGCTCTATAGGATGGATCAAATGTCTGACTGTAACATACTGGTTCCAATCTCCTTCTTTAAGTCTTGGTTTGAAAGGATAGCATGTAGCAACCCATGGATCCTGTCTACACTGGATTGAGCACCCATTTCTGACTTGCCATCTTGTACCCCTTAGTAGGATTTGTCTGCCTTCCATTATACTTCACCATCCCCAAGATGGGTTACCTTGCAAAGTAGCTTCAAGGAAAGACTGATTCGGGTAGTATCTGCTCTGATAGATCCTCACCACAAGAGAGGAGGGTTGTGTCATCAATTTCCATCCCTTTTTGGCTAGCATTGCTAAGTTGAAACATTCCAAGTCCCTAAAGCCTAGTCCTCCTTGCTCTTTTCTTTTACATGCTTCTTCCCAGCTAATCCAAGCCTGATTCCGTTGTTCATTTTTTTGGCCCCACCAAAATTTACTGATAAGCGAATTAATTTGTTTGCAGAGGGTTGAAGGAAGCTTAAAACAATCCATGGTGTAAACTGGTATTGCCAGGGCCACTGCTTTTATGAGGACTTCTTTCCCTCCTGTTGATAATAGCCTCTCTTTCCATCCCGCTAGCTTTCTTTCTAATCTGCCCTTTAATTCTTTGAAGGTTTGAAGCTTCGATTTCTGAATAGTGGCTGGGAGTCCCAGGTAACGATCTTGATGTCCGATATTTGCTATTCCTAATTGTCTAGCAATGCTGGAGCGACTTTTTTGGATTGTATTTCTACTAAAGAAAATAGTTGACTTTTCAAAATTAACTTGCTGACCACTTGCTTTTGAGTAAATTTGTAGAATTCTGCTTAGTTGTGCAATCTCACTTCTTGAGGCACGGCAGAAGACCATGGAGTCATCTGCGAATAAGAGATGAGATATTGTCGGGCTTGATCTTTTGATTCAGATCCCTGTAAGTCTTTTCTGCCTCTCTGCCTGCAAAAGAAGGTTAGAAAATCCTTCTATAATCAAAACAAAGACATAGGGTGAAAAAGGGTCGCCCTGTCTGAGTCCCCTAGTTGGAGTGGTGTAGCCAAAGTTTCTCCCGTTAAGAGAGTAGAAGTATGAGACAGTTGTAATGCATTCCATCATCCAATTGATCCACCTTGGATGAAGGCCCAAAGCTTCCATTATGTGTTGAACAAAAGGCCATTCTACGCATTCATACGCCTTGCTCATGTCGAGCTTAATTGCTACCTCTTGTGTGGATCCTGCTTTCATATTCTTGAGGTGATGTATGATTTCATGAGCAATGAGTATGTTATCTGAGATATGTCTTCCCTTGATAAAAGCACTTTGGGTTTCCAAAATTATTGAAGGGAGGACTGTCTGTAGTCGTACTGCTAGGATCTTGGCTATTATCTTGTATATCACTGTGCATAAGCTAATTGGCCTTAGTTGTGTTATATTTTCCGGCTTATGAACTTTCGGGATGAGAGTTAGAACTGTGTGATTGAAGCTTTTCAGCATTCAGCCTCCTTGGAAGAAAGCTTTGATTGCCGATGTGATTTCTCCACCAATAATGCTCCAGTATTCCTGAAAAAATAAAGCAGTTAGTCCATCAAAACCAAGTGCCTTGGTGGGGTTAATAGCGAAGACAACTTTCTTGATTTCTGCTTCTGTTATTGGCTCGATGAGAGCTCTGTTCATGTCATCAGTCACTCTTGGTGTCATGCCCCTCGTTACTTCTTCCATACTTGTGGGTGTTGATGTTTTGTACATCTCTGCAAAGTAATTGGAAATAACCTCTCGGATCTCCTCCTCCTTATCCACCCATTGGCCCCATGAGTTTCTTAATCTGCAAATATTTCTTCTTCTCCTTCGTTGTAGAACTGAAGCATGAAAGAAGGATGTGTTTCGATCCCCCCATTTGAGCCAATTCATCCTTGCTTTTTGAGCCCAGAAAATTTCTTCCCTTTGCACCTCTGAGTTTAGATCCGATTCAAGTTTTCGAATCTCTTTCCCATCCCAATTGTTTTTTTGTGCATGGAGGATCTGTATTCTACTTTTAGTTTCTTGCATCCTCTTCTGTGAAATCAGCTGCTTGCTTAGGCTCCATTGGACAAGGTTGTGTCTACACTGCTTTAGCTTGGAGTATACTTTGTATAATGGCGATCCATTATATGGCTCTCTCTAAGTTTTCTCAATGGTTTCCCTGGCTTCATCATCTTTTGACCATCTGGCATCAAATCTAAAAGGCCTCTTTCCTTTAAAGCTCTCTGTTTCGCATAGAATCAGAATTGGGCAGTGATCTGATCCTATTGGGCTTAAATGGTAGACTGTTGTTGTTGGGAACTGGAGATTCCAGTTTGTGGATGCAAGGGCTCTATCCAATCTTTCCCTTATGTGCGCCATCCCTGACCTTCTGTTGGACCACGTAAAAGGATCCCCTGTACAACCTAAGTCAACTAGAGCATTCTGAGCGACGTACTCATTAAGGATTGTCATCTTTGCTTTATCTGGATTTCCACCTTCCCATTTCTCTTCCTGTCTGAGAACTGCATTGAAATCTCCACAGACAATAATATGATGACCGAGAGTTGCCTGATAGCTTTGAAGGATTCCCAGTTGCTCTATCATTTTACTTTTATCACAACTTATATAGACACCTATGAAATCCCAGCTGTATACTGATTTATCATCTTTAATGTTGCTGTGGATGAAAAAATCAGTTTTCATAGCTACTTTCACCTCCAAATCCTTTTGCCAGGAGATACATAAACCTCCTGCTGTGCCTGTTGGCAAAAAGGTATCCCATTCATACCTATCTCCTCCTCTGAAAATTTTTGCGATCCTAGAATCCCTGCTTTTTATTTCTGACAGGAAGACTAGTGATGGGGAATGAGATTGAAGCATCCCTTTAAGTTGGTGGAAAGTCAGAGGATTCCCCATACCCTGACAATTCCACACCAAGATCCTCATTGATTGCCTTGGGGCCATTTTGGGCTGGCTCCCTCCACCACAGCATCAGAAAAAACAAGACAAGTTCTTTTTGTTGCACTTTCCTCATCAATGGAAAGTTTTCTTTTTCTGCCAGTGATTCGGTTTTCAGGTTGGTTAGCATTTGGTTGGATGGTTTCTTTTCTGGCCAGTTTTTTTATATTGGGTTTTCTTTTGGGTTGGTTTGGGCGTTGGTTAGGGGGAAGAGGTACATGGATTGGAATAATAGGGATGGTTGAGGTGGGGGAGGCATATTAGACCAGGTTAAGAGACGAATGAGTAGTTTGGGAGGTAGTATCATCAGGGCAAAAGAGGTTAAACGGCATATTTACAAGCTGCTCCACTGCTATATGTTGGAAAGGTTCCCAATTGTGATTATGAACATCAATCGGATGCATATTACAGAGAAATTTGATCTTTCTCCAGTCCCAAGTGGACACAGGCCTGTTCTGGTTTGGGGGTGGTGCAACATCAAAGATGCTAGGGCCTTTTGTTTTTGGGTTTTGAGTTTGTATGGTTGGGATTTTTGAAGTTTGGTTCAAAGGGTTGTATAAGATGTTGGGGTTGAGCTGGGTTGAGGTAATAAGTGGTTTCGAGGCTTATGGTGGGTGTTTTTTAATTGGGCTGGTTAAGTGGGATTTTGGATTGGGCTGGTTGTCTGTGAATAATGGGCTTGGGTGAGGGTCTGGGTTGAGGATCCATAGGAATTCTTCTTCCATGCCTATTTCTTTAAGCACTGGTGGAGCCACATATAGGGTTCTGCTGTCATCCCTGCAATTTTTTCCTAATTTCTCTGTAACACTTTTTGAGGGTTGCGGCTTATTTGCTTTTTGACTCTGATTCTTATCCTCTGCACTCTCGCCGACCTCGTATTCCTCGAAGATTCTTTTTTGTTTCTTCTGTGCCTCAAGATTTGTTTTGTCTCTATCTGTTTGTTTCGAATCTACCTTTTCCGGCTCCTGTTTGGTGTCCGTCGGAGATTGGCTAATGGTTTCTTATCGGAATTCTAAAAGGGCGATGGCTTTGTTCAGTTAATCGGCTGGCTTGACTGCTTCATCGAGTTGTTTCCTTGCCATAACAGATGGTGCCTTCATCCAGGCTCCAAACCGTTGTCTTCTCATCGTGTTCTCCATTTCTCCATCTACTTTGGATGGGCAGTCCCTTGCAATATGTCCCACTATGCCACATTCATAGCAAATATCTGGCATCTTCTCATATCTAAGTTGAGTCCAGATCTTGCTACCATCCATTCTCTGATTGTAGAAGCCCAGTAGGAGAGGTTTGCTCACATCAACTTTTACTCTAACTCTGAAGTAATCTCTCCTATAGGATAGTGAGGTAATTGGAAGATCCACATCCAACATGCCCATGAAGAGGGACCCTATCATTTCTGCGTTTGATCTTTCCATCTGTTTTGGTGGTAGACCATGAGCCTGAATCCACATTGGGGTTGAGTCTAATTTCACTTATGAGGCAGCCAGAGCTATATCCCATGCTTCCAGTACCAGTAGTTGGTTGTTGATGCACCAAGGCCGTTCCTCCAAGACCCAAGTAGCATCTGTTTCTTGATCAAAGTGAAAAAGGAATGAGTCATTATGGAATCTTCTAACTCTGAAGGGCCTTGAGTTTTGCCAAGACTTTGTAAGCACTACTCTTATGACATGAAGCCCTATGTCTCTGCTGGTTATGAGTTTCCCAAGCAGCGTCCTGTTCTCTTTTGATGAGTCTGTAGTCTGTGTGGTTGTGAGGTGCAAGGTGGGTTCTTCGCAGCATAAGTTTTTTGTCTGCTCAACCAACGCATTTACTTCTACAATTTCTTCATTCATGGTGAAGGACAAGAGGTCGTTGGGTAAAAAGGTTGGGGTTAATGATGTTGGTGGTTGGGTAGACAAGTTGAAAAAATTGATGATTGCTCGGAGAAACCAGTGGTAAGTGTTTTAAGGTTTGGTGGTTGAAAAGTTTTGTGATCTGAAAGGTGTTCTAAAGCTTTGTCAGGTAAAGAGATTAAAAAATTAAAAAAAATCACTTAGCTTTTGTCAATAAACTTCAATATATTATATCAATAAATATGGCAGTACGTTCAAAAGGACTCTACAAGATAAAATATTTAAAATAATAAAAATAACAAGAACCCACATGATTCATCATCGTAACTCGTAAGTGGTCTTAAATTAACCAGTACGATTAAAATATTTAAAATAATAAAAATAACAAGAACCCACATGATTCATCATCGTAACTCGTAAGGGCATCCACAATGGTGAATAATGGCCAGTGTAATGGGTGTATAACATCCTTTTTATGACGCGCGCTCCATAGTGAGTGTATCATGTTCATAATGCGTATCATGGGCATGATGTGTGTTATGGCTGCCTTTTGGCAGTCCTTTTATTTTTTTTAGATTAAAGCTTTTTTGCAACAGTAATTTAGCTAAGAAATGGTCTTTTTTTTTTTTGAAGCCAATGCACAACGTTTAAAAAACGGTCATTTTCAATTTTTTTTAATTTTATTTAATACAAATTTTAATTATAAATAACCCTCTTCAATATCACTCTCCACTTCAATATCACTCCCCTTTCATCTCCTATCACTCTCATTTTCTTCAATATCTTTCTATAATTTCACACAATTTACAATTTTTTCTTTTATATTTTCTCATCATGGATGAGAATTTGAACAATTTTAATGCCCGTTTTAGT
>CATIWK010036305.1:0-23701 GCA_949634005.1 Mallotus japonicus | reverse complement strand
GTCGGCACTAAAGTTTTAATTAAGTTTAAAAAAATTCAAAGATATATTTAATTATTTAAATATATGACTGCTTTGAAACGATCATGTGACAAGACCTTTTTCTTTTCTATATGTACAAAACAAGCATTTATACAAATAAATTCCATGAATATGTATATACATAAGCTTTAAAGCATCTAGAAAAAGGAATTAATATTGTATAAAAAAATATATATATATTGTACCTCTAAAAATGTCATTTTATATTGCATTTTTTTTTTCGAACAATATTTTAATATTGCATTTGTCACACCCTTATCTAAACTTATCTGTGCGTATAATTGTGACCAACTAGAGCTTGAACTCCTACATATCTTGCATGGTACAATTTTTTTTTAAAGCTATAGGAGTATACATCTACACGCCCCATTAAAAAACCTTCCTACCATATCTAACTTCATACACCAAATTAATATTTTATTAATTGAATCCAAATGGCCCGCATACAACTAAATATCATAACTATTATAATATTTTTTTAATGTGAACCACCGGTATTTAGAATTCATTGAACTCTAGCTAATTTGGTTCGATCTGAGTAAGACCATAAAAATGATAACGGTCTTCCAACAACCAATTCAACTTGACTGTATACACTAAAACTCGAACCCTGAAACCTCATTTAAGCGAAAATAATTCCTAACAGTTGATCCCAACGGTTGTTGATTAACTACTATAATATTTATTTTATGGGTTACTTGCATCTTTTAATTCATTTGTTTCGTTAATTTGATTGACATATGATTAGTGTAAATTGAGTTGTTGATACCAAACCCTCTCCTAATCCAACAACCATCACTGCAACCATACATAATAGGTCCCGTCTTGTTTATACGCAGCCAATCATAATCTGTGTTTGATAAATCATCATGCAAAAGTTGGAAACCCATATGGAGAAACCCTCAACTTAGTCTTAATATTTTACAATTGATTCTGCTAATTACAATTTGTTGATGCGACTTGGTTGATTATTGATGGGATCAAAACTAAGTGTTTGAGTCACATCTTAATTATCTATTCTAACCAATTTCAGTTTTTTTATTTTATTAAAATACCCCCAATTCTTTATAAAAATAGTTAAGACTCTTACAATAAATTAAATTAAAATTAAAACTCGATAACACAATAAAGAGTGAGTAATTGCAAGAGAATTATACTATCATATAGACAAATACTAAGTGGTGTATGCATAGAATGGAAGATATATACTAAGTACGATTACGAACCCCCCCCATGGTTTCAAGATGACGCCAAATGGAAAGATATAGCAGACGAAGAAGTCCCATTTACTTTTGGTGCAGAATTTTGCATTGGTAAATTTCTTAGTAGGAAAGTAACAACCAAGTCATGAACACACCAAAACTGGTACAAAAGCCTTTTTAATCGTTCAAGGAAATAATGGAGGATAACTTTCTTTATCGGAAGGAAACTGCTGAGTTGCGTTCAGTTCACTACCAAAAACGCAAAACACACCATAATAGAGGTACGAAAAAGAAAGCAACCTTAGCTAGCTCAAAATGGATAAAGTTAAAACTTACGAAATCTATTAAAGATACGAGTATATACATATACATACAGTAGGTACATGTATAGTGGAAACAAGGGTCCCTTATGCAAGAATTTGCGGGTAGCTACAGATATAGCCGCAATAGTGTAATGAATATGAAGTGAAGTGAAGCAACAACACAAGCAGAGAGGAGATGTACTTGGGCTTATTTTATATCAAGAAAAGGAAGGAAGGTGATGTGAAGAATCCCAAAAAGTAGTTGGGGTGTGGCCATGTTGTGATATTCCTGCTTGCACTACACAATTCTTGCTGCAACTTCTTTATGGGACCAAATCTCTGCAAACCCAGTAACTATTATAGCATTATTATTCTTCTTCTTATTATTTTTTGGTTAACACTACCTCCCCTTTAAAAGCACCCAAAATCTTCCATAAAGTGAAAGAATTGAATTTCACCTTTTTAGATTGAACAAGACATTTCATTCTTCATATACATATATAATTTTTTTTTTTAATTTTCTTCTTTTTTTTTCTTCCTATTTGCATGTGGAAAGAAACACTTCTCCTGCCCATTCTTTTAATAAAATTTTATATATCCTCCACCTTCCCTGAGTACATTAGATCTTCATCTTTTAGTTGATCTTACCAAATTAATTTATTAATTAATAAATAGCAGCAAGCATCTTTGCTGTGTACCACACCACAGTGCTTAGACACATCTCTAGGGCTTTATAATTATAATTATAATTAATAATTTTTTTCATATAATAAAAATTTTATATAAAAAAATTTAAATTTTTTTATTATTTAAAGTTACTGTTATATTTAATAAATTAAACGAACCAAACCCCACATCTAATTTGATAATGTATATATACATGATATGCACCTATGTACATGTATATATATATATAATGGGTAAGGAAGGTCATATTATCAAAGATAAAGGTTATTCTTGTCTGGTCATTCTTTGTTGCATACATCTTTAATTTATTCCCTTAAGAAACTACGATGAAATTGCGTAACCCTCCCCTCCATGTTGAATTTAACTTTATTTCATGCACGTCCCCATGAAATTAAGAAAAATAATTAAAAAAGAGCATGCACGTTGCCCCTCTCTTTCCTACATGGGGCATTACCACATTTTTACTCTCATACATATAATACTGCGCATAAAAAGATCGAATAATGGAATAGAATAAAGTGGCAGGCAAGAGAAGTTTCCCGAATAAATAAAAACAAAACACTCTCACTTATATAAATGTGATTTCTGTTACTATCACAAAAGATTCCGTATTTCTCTTCTATTATCAATACTTTACACATCTTATAATTACAAATTCCTTTGTTTATTTATTTGGAATATATTACAATTCTTAAGTATAAATAAAGTGTTATTGTTGGTTTGATGGTTAAAATGTAATTGAATACCTAATTTTATCCGAAATTGAAATCTTGCATTCTGTAATAGTGGAAAAAAAAAATACATAAATACAAATGTAAGTTATTCCTTACCTTATAAACAGGTGGCTACAAGAGCAAACTGATAAGCCTGCTTTTTAAGTGAATGACAAATCACTTTAAATGAGAATCATCAAAGCATGATGTGAAGTTTTTTTATGGTAAAAGAAGGGCAATTCAGCAATTGCAATTGTTGTTTAACTGTGTCCACATGGTAGCAGCCATTCCCCCTTTGCCACTAGCTAGATAGCTGATTTTTTTTTAATATGTCATATCACTTAAATTTTTAATTTGATGGACTGTATATTAGGGGACAGTCATTCCATTTAAATCGAGAAAGGTAGAAATCGAACCCTACACTTCAGAATACCTTTGAAAATGAGTTACCATTTAACTATTTTAGCTAGCTAGTTGATAATTAAATCATTTAAATGGACTTAATGAAAATTCACATATATTATTTTAGAATTGTCAAAAACTTCAATGCAATTCAATCCTATCCAATGGGTAGAGACCAAAATTCCTGTAAACTAGAAATAACGTTGGTGGGTACGTAGTGGGGACTACACATCAAAAACTAGAAGTTCTTTCTTTTTAACCATAACTCTAAAGCAAATTTACTTTCTATTTCATTAGCTGATTAATGAAAGTAATTGGGTTTGATCCATCATTATCTTGTTGCATCCTTCGTAAGCAAAAGTAATCATCTTTAACATTATCTAGATATATAATAAGCAATTTAACTTACTGTAGATAATTATAAGTCCTAAAACACAGAGAAACTGAAGAAAAAGAGGAAACAACATTAAACAGGTGTCGTGCATATTTCATTGCAGCACTCAACGTGCTACAAGGCCTATGATGTGATGAGCTTTCTGTTCTATTTCTAAAGAAAAGTGATCATCAAAATGAAGCTGATTTAATCCAAGAATACTGAATTAATTATGACACACACACACACACAAAAGCAAGCTTTCTTTTCAAATGTTGAAGTGCCATGCCATGCTCTATTTATATCAGTATAAATATGAGCATAAAACAATATATGGGCAGTGAACAAAAGTTCTCATCATTACACTAGATTTTTATGCTCACTGAATAAATTTAAGAGAATAGCTCTTCTTCTTCTTCTAATCTTTTTCTCTAGGACAATGTAAGTATCATTATTTTAGACATTTATGCCTCCAATTAATGAGTCCATCCATTTTCTTTGATCTACTGATTCAGGAAAGTGAAAGAATCCTGCTAAAGCATAAGGCACGTTGTAGTGCACTGTTGCAAACTTCTATAAATCAATGTAAAGATTCATAGATTAATTACATAAAACAATATTATAATAATAATAGTAAAGCCAAATCAAGGAGAGTTGATTAATGAATTGATTTCCCCTTCAAAATTTTCCACGAAGAATATCAAAAGAAGCAGTAGAAAAAGCAAGGTAACATTAATTAATGAGATAAAATGATTCTGCATGTAATGTACATTGCTAAAAAGAGACATTAATTATATAAACTTCGATTGGTATTTTACTAAAAAGTGACTAAGCACAACAAATTAACAAAGTGTTTTTCTTTTTCTCCTGCAATTTGCACAAACTATGGGTATTTTTTTTTTTCTGTTCAAAGAACAATAAAAGAACTTATACAGATATGTCTGAAAATAATAAAATAATAAATATTTATATATATTTATATAGGCATAAAGATGATATTGTAATGATAATGGTGATGATTTTCATGCACGAAGATTTTGCTTTGGGTCTTTGGTTCTCCTTCTATTTTGTCAGTAGAGAGCAGCCTTTTCTTGCTTTCTTTTTTCTTTTCCTTTGTTGTGTTCTTGCTTTCTTTTTCCTTTTGTTCTTTCTTTCTTTGCATCAGGGACTGTTGTACAGTTAGTTCAGTTGAGAGCCATGAAAACCTTATAGACAGGCAGGACCCTTCCCCACCTCAAGAGAATACTGTATATAAAAGAAGGAGGGAAAAAAAAAAAAAAAAAAAAGAACAAACCATATACATGGTTTCTTGGCCTCTAGCTAGCTTCTTGAAAGAAACTTATGGGATGGCTTCTTCAAGTACTAATGATGACGATAATAATAATGTTGTCTGCTTCAACGGTTCTTGTTTATTCTCTAATTAATTTTTGCTCCTACCCATGATGATCCTGGTTGTCAGGGTCTGGCCAGAAGGAAGAATACTTCAACCATTCAGCTTCTTGTGGGTTTGCAATGGATGACTCCTGTAACCCAATAAAAATAAAATATTTAATGCAAATATACATATGGGGTTAGGGTTTTTTAACAGATAATTTTTTCACTGAAGTACAACAAATCAATGAAGTTGCCTCTTTTGTCCTTTTGATTTCCTCCACAATCAAGGTGTCTGATACGCATGATAAAAGTTTTCATGTCGCTATCATCTACCTTTCAGAAATAAAAGAACATTTATTTGGAAACTTCTTTTTTCTATGTAATAATACTTTCTTTCTTTCTTTTATTTCTTTTTTTTTTTTCTAAAAAAAAGAAAAAACCATCCTGTTAATTCATTGTCACATAACTAAAATTTCCATAAAATTTCTCATTAGGATTTAATTCAAACAAAATGTACCGAAAGTTTTGTTTTCATTATTTTTTTATCATTTACAAGAAATTTTTTTTTAAAAGAAAAAAGAAAAAAGAAAAAGATTATAGTTCAAAGATTGATGGCCTATGATTTCACATTGCTTTTATATACATATATATGTATGTTTGTATGTATGTATTCTTGGAGAGATGCTTACAAGTCCTATTTCTGTGAACAAAAAACTTAAAATCATACTTCCAAGAAAGCAGCCATGCTAGCTATATTCTATATATTGTGTTTTAAATCTTTTTTTTTTTGTTTCCTACATGCATTCTACTTTTGTAATTCTTCAATATCATGCCCTCTTTCCAGAGAGGTAGCAAAAAGATGCTCTCTAGTGTAGACATGATATATATATCTTTTGCTGATACTGTATAAATCATAATTAAAAAACCTTTCAAAAACATGGACATGAAAAAGAAAATCAAAAGAGATAAAGAGAAAAAGAAAAGGGTTTATGGTTTGTATCTTTAATTTAAATAATATATACTACATAGCATTAAAATAAAGAAACTGATTTTTTTTTTTAATTTTTTCTATCTTTTCTTCTTTTTTAATCTCTTCTATCACTTTTTTTTTCTTCTGCTTCTTAGTTGGAATGATGACAAACAAGGAGCTCATGGATTTCAGGGTCAAAAAGTTTATACTCACTTCTTTAATGTCAGTTGAAGTGCAACCCATAATGAGTTCTTCCAGACCAGTTGCTGACCTTCCTCCAATTTTATGATGTTGCTGCTGCTGTTGCTGTTGCTGTTGCTGTTGCTGGTGGTGGTGCTGCTGCTGCATTCATTTGTTCAAAAGACAACAAGAAAACACCCCCAAAAAAAAATATTACTAAATCTTAATCATCATGTCCTTAAAGATAGTTGAAAAGTGAAAAGACAGTTTATTGTGTCCAATTTAGGTGACATTAAAAGCAGCAATATTGACTCACTGAGTCTCCACATGAGCCTGACTCAGTTGAATTCAAAGCAGCAATATTAACATCAGAAACTGGTGTTCAAAAAAAAGAAACTGGGTTTCACCCAAGGTTCTAAACATATATCAACGAGTGTAAAAAGAATGCAACTTTTTATTTTTTTAACCAAAAAGAAATTGTAGTGTGAGGGAGAGAGATAGACAGAGAGTGAGTCTGTGTCGGTAGCTAGCTCCTCCCTATCATCAGGGTACCAACTCGCTTAACCTTCTTGCACCAAGTCAAACATTTGTGACTTTGTTTACGGTTTTTTTTTTTTTTTCTATGTGTTTGATAAACAGTCACTTGGACCTGACAACTGCGACCCATTTATGAAAGAGGCATCGCACTAATATACATGTAATATACTTGCAAAACAAATGTAGGAGGATATATATATATGTAGATTGAAATTTTACCTGAATTTCGTTTTGAAGTATTAATCTGGAGACATGATATGGATCCTCATCGAGAATGATGGATGTGTGATGGAGAGGTGATGGAGAGATGATGGTGGAGATGGGATGTGAAGGCCTACTAATGTGGAAGGCTGTGGTAGCAATCTGATGGTGTATGTGGTGGTGTTGTGGCTGCTGTTGTTGTTGTTGATGATGATGATGATGATGATCATGGGCCACATGATGTGGCCTCTGATGGTGCTCTCGAATCTCATCACACGTGCCTGATACTTGCGTTTCCCTTGCCGTTGAAGCCTCTGCTATCCCCACCTGAAATGGACACAATCCTAGCTCCATGAAACAGTAGTTTGCTAGCCAGTCTATTTTCAGACCCTTACAATTTCCCCTTTACTTCCTATTCCATGTCCTTCAGTTTTCTTTCAGTTTTGAAAATATTGGTTCCATTTTAATGTTACTTGCCACTTTTTGTGGGTTAACAATACGTTTTAATGTGTTAGCTGACAAAGATAATCAAGTAAGGTCCATAGAGATTTTCATGCTGAATTTGCAAGCAATAGTATTAAGAAAAGTAACCCTAGATAACCCTTTTCTTGAATTCTTCCTTCATTTTACTTTTATTTTTTATCTTGTACGACTGACTCATTGATGTTGAACTAAAAAAAAAAATACTCGAACACAACTGGCTAAACATGTGCAAGAACAAGAAGAAGAAATTTGGAATAGCTTGGTGTGGATTTATATATTTTGTATGATTAATGGACCGACATGGATGAAGAAGAAGAAGATGCATATCATCTGAATTAGTCTAAGCCCAGTGGACTCTAGCTAGATATCAAGAAAATGCATATGACTGTTATGTTTGGAATATATTGCGCATGTTTGGAATATATTGCGCGAATTAAATTGTGTATATACCTCATCAAAAGTTTTCCGGAAGGAGGGAAAGCTTAATTGTTGGATATCCATGGCATTGTAACCTGACAGTGCAGCAACGACACCGGCTCCAGGTATTTCATCTCTATGTGGAATTATTTCTTTCGAAGAGCAGCTTCCACTGCCACTATCTCTTCTGCTATTAGGGTCACTGCTTCCTTCGCCAGTAGTTGCACTCCTATCTATCCAATTACATTGCCTCGGCTGGGTCTGATAGAAAATCTTGGAAACTACAAGCTCTCCTTCTTTTTCTTCCTCGTGCTGACCGAGGTGGTACTGATGCATAACCCAGTTAGTCTTTTCGGGTTTTCGATTTTTCCCGAAATTAGTGTAGAGGACTAGGATCTTCTTGCACCCTTTTTGCTTGCCATTCACCATTACTGGCCTTGTCTTGCCTGTTTTATGCCATCTTGTTTCTCCTCCTTGTAGGTCACATTCGGTTTGAATTTTTCTTCTCTTTCTTGTTCCAGTTGTGTATGCTTTAGATGGTCTATGAAAAAAATGCCTGCTCAAGCCATCTCTTGTAACTCCTGTGACGAATTAAATTATACGAAACAAACCAAAATCAACGTTAGGTTCACTTAGGTGCAACAAACTCTGCGAAACAATACAGTACTTCATGAAAAGTCATAACAAAACCCTGCAAAACATTTTTAAGTTTCAGAATCTTTCTTTATATATATATATATATAAGAGTAAAACCTAACATTAACAATATTGAAGAATCATATATAGAAGAAAAGAAAAAAAATATGGGTACAAAGAACTGAAATAATATTTTGTCAACCTGGAAGTTTCTCAGGATGGGTGTAACAAATCCCATCTTCTCCTTCAATGGTGGGGATGAACTCATCAATCAAAGGGTGAGACTTCATCATGTCTTTAGCTTCTACTTTTGCTTCGAGGTGTTCTATCAGTTCTTGGTCTGTTGGATCAAATTTCACACCTGCTGGTAGACCTAACCAATCCTGCAAACACCATTTCAAATCCAAGTTCAAGTGAAAGCTAAACTTTAATATATAAAATCTACTTACATATATAATTAAAATTAAAAAAAAAAACCTACAAAAAAAAAAAAAGGAGGGAGCTGTATGGAAGGAGAAAGAGAGCGCCAAGTGAGGAGAAAGCAAAGCTTTAGTTTAACTCAATTTGGTTTTGCTCAAAGAAAAAACAAAAATAAAGAAAAAGAGAAAAAAAAAGATTGAGAATATGACATGAAGCATAATTCTTGTTTTTACTTTGCAATATTCTTTCTTTTTGTTCAAAAATCTATTTCAAGTTAAAGAACAATACTGTGATATATGAAGGATGGAAATTGTAAGAATAATGAAAAACAATCCGTACCGGCTTTCCTTCAAGCTTGTGTCCACAACCTGGGCACTGCTTGGATCCACAAAGCTGATGCTCTTCAAGCTTTGCATCTATGAGATCAGAACTACTGATTGAGCCTAAGTTACTCTTATTCATCATTACTGCTGCTATAGCTGATGCTATCTTCTTTCTCTTAAACTCTTGAAATCTTCTATAAAATTTTCAACTTTATACGGTAGCTTGCCACTCATGTCCCTTCTTATTTAGCTACGTGTGCGCATAACAAAAATCAAGAATTTGAGATCTGACGAAGAAGAGACTACTGGGTATACGTTAAAGAACTCTCCAAACCAAACTGTGCATAAAATATATGATTTCTTGCGGCTGTTTTTGAGATGAGTATCAAAAAAAAAAAAAAAAGATTCAAAAACCAAGAACACAAGAAATCAAAATACAAGAAAAAAAAACCCTTGACGGATTATATGCACAGTGGCCAAAGCTCAAAAATCAAGAAATATAGCAATACCCAGATGAGGAAATAGGATCAAAACTTGAAGTAATATCTATGTATATACCCTAAAAAGAGGGGGGAAATAAGAGAAGAGTGAAGTTAGATGAAGTTGAGCTAGGAAGAGGAAGAGGAAAAGAAGAAACTGTGAGAGTAGGATTGAGCTATAAAACCTGCTTTAACCATAGAAAATAAAAAATAAAAAATAAATAAAAAGAAAAACCAGAAATCGCTCTCTTTCTCTATAGTCTCTTAACTTTAACTGAAGCTAAGAAGAAGAAGAAGGGAAAAAAAAAAGAAAAAGGGTAGCCTCAAGGCTGGAGCAAACCAACTTTAAGCCTTTGCTAATTTAAGCATAGCATGCAAGCGGTTAATGTGATACACACAAAGCAAAATACAATAGAGAAACAAGAAACAGATAAAAGAAGGAAAGAGAAAACAGGATAGAAAGTTAATTAATTAATTAATTAATAATAAAAATTAAAAAAAAAACACACAAAAATAAAACAAAACCCAACTGGGTTTTATTTTATTTTATTTATTTATTTATTTTCACTAAAGCATAAATAAGACTATATTTCTACCTCTTCTCTTTCTTTTCTTTCTTTCTTTCTGTGTATCAGACACAAACACAATATATGATATATTCACTTACACCTTTGTTTTGAGACCATCTTGACTGCTAAAGCAAAAAAGAAAGAAAGAAAGAAAGAAAGCAAGAAACGGCATACACACACAGCTGTTACATTCAAAAGCTAGCATATCAAGAATTCAAGAAATCCCCCCTTGTGCCTAGCTATACCATATATCCGTATAATACTCTGATTATTTAATGTTGCTAATACTATTAAGTTAATAAAAAAGATAAGCTAAAACCCATAAACAAAAACCCTTTTACCAGTTAGTATTTTGATGGGTAAAGCTAAGAACTTTGATTTTTGTTAAGGGTAGAATGATCAAAAAAACTACTGCCAAGTGTTTATATATATATATAAACTAAAAGTACTTGTAGCTTACTTTGAGTAACAAAGACGGTATTGGGGTTATTACAGTTTATACTTTTTGTTTGTTTCCTTGGGCTAATTAACAGATTACAGTTGCTTAATTAAAAACTATATGATAAAGCCAAAATCTTGTAGTTAATTTTTTTTTCCTTTTTTGGGAAAGAGAAGTAGAAATTGGAGAAGGGAAAAATATTTATATATACATAAAGAAAGAAAGAAAGAATGGTAGGAACTCACATGGGTTTTGAGCTGAAGTGGTGATCATGATTCTTTTGCCATGAATGTTGCAGAGAGAAAGAGAGAGAGAGAGAGGAATTACGGTTTGCTTGATATGCAAGGCAAATGAGCAGTGTACTTGATGGACCACCACCACCCCCTTCTTATTAGAACTATTATAAAATCATATCATATATAAAAGAACATTAAAAATTAAAAAAAAAAAAAACATTGAATACATAAGAAAAAAAACTGCGAAACTTCAAGCAGAAAAAGACATACATATACATATACATAAAACATTAGCTTCTCATAAAATTTTGTGTACATATATACATGATTATAATGCGATACACATGCCTGTATTTTAGGCTATTAATATACATGTATGTATTAGCCGGTTTCCATCAAATGAATTATACATGTAGATGAATACAGGTTAAAAAAAAAAAGGAGAGGAGAGGAGGGGTTAAAATCCAGTATGATGATAATAAGGTGGGGTCATGTTAGAAATGTTTGTGTAGGCTTAAAGTATCTTGGATCGGATGATGGTGCTAGCATTCACGTTTATAACATTCTTTTGGGCAGTCAAGAGTAAAATGATGGAGGGACCAAAGATATGTTTCGATGGCCATGATTGCTTCTCCTTTTTTTATCATTTTTCTTTTTGTTTTACTGTCCCATTTTTTATTTATCAATTGGTGGAAAAGTAGAGAATATATGCTATTGGGTTGATTTTAATTTGTGTGTATATGAAACATGAAGAGTGTATATATAGGGGAAGGTTGTGAGCAACCTTTGATTATTAGGCTTCTCTTTTTGTCTCAATGGAATGAAGGAAGAGGATCAAATAGATATGAGATTATCCAATTAGTTGACCTTTGACTAATCTTGCAAAATGAAACCTATCAATACATATATATAAGAATATCATGCACCATTCTTGATTCTTTCATGTGCCAGGAGTATTTTCTACAATTATTTTGATATTTTTTTTCTCTTTTATTAATTTAAAAAAAAAATGTGGGAAGGAATAAATATGTATAAGAATGTGAGAAAATTCTCTGCATACGGCAACCATACCATATATACCTTTAAAAAAAAAATTCTTTCAGGGTGAAATTTGATGCATCTTTGTGGAAGCAACTCTAGTAATATAATTCATGTTCAGAATATCTCTTATAGAGAGAGAACCATTGGCTCTTTTTTTTTTTTTTTTGGGGTGGAATTTATATGAATTATTGGAGAATTGGAAAGTGATGAGCAATAAATAATAGCCTTTTTTATATATAATTGCTTCAAAACCATCTTTACTTTTTAATCATATTACAAAAGATACATATCAATCTAGGCAAATCCAAGATATAATAATAGCTCAGGGTAGCATTTCCCATCTCAAGGTTTCATTTCTTAGTCTATGTTTATTTCTTCATTTTGCTGTGACAGATATACAAAAATATGTTAACTAAGATACATAAGATTTTATGAAATCATACTCTTGAAAGTAATCGTAAATATCATCACTCACGAGTAGTTCAAGTGGTAAAAGATGTGAACATCCTGTCGAGAAGAGTAGAATTTGAACTCCCACTCTTCTTTTTTCCCCTTTATAATATTGAAAATTAACCATTTCTACCAGTTAAAAAAATAATTGTAAACTAAATAAACCCTCAACCACTAAAACCATTAATACTATATGATGATAAAAAAAAATGATGTCTAAACTACGCTCCACAAGACATTAATTCTGATGTACGTATACAAAAAGCTTTATGTGAAAGTTTTGGGTGACATTCCATGTAACAACATTAGGGGTGTCAATTCGGTCGGTTTTGGAGGAATTTTTTGACCGAAACCGAATTAATTGAACCGAAAAAATCAAAATTGAACCGAACTGAATCGAAATAACTGAAATTTTCAAAATAAAAACCGAATTGAACAGAAATAACCAAAATTTTAAAAAATATTAATTATTTTTATTTTTTATTACATTATTATAATATTTAAAAATTAAAAAAATAAAAAAAATTAGTGAAATTTGGTTATTTCGATTAATCGATTTTCTGAATATAAAAACCGAACCAAAAATTCGGTCAATTCGGTTCGGTTCAAAAAAATCGAAAATGTTAATCAAGCAAACTGAAACCGACTGAACCAGGTTTTCGGTCCGGTTCGGTTTTTGCCCACCCCAACACTATAGCTTATCTTCGTGGATTAAATGAATGTCCTGTGTGGTGTTCAAAAAAAAAAAAAGAATGTCCTGGGTATTATACAAGGATATATTGTAAGTGTAGGAGTAGTGTCAAAACTTAAGCCACTAGTTTTCATTAACAGCCACAATGACACTACCCTTGAGAAGGTGCAACTTTTATATATTTATTTTTATGTATATAATAATTTTGGTAATTCACTTTCATGTGTCAAGACAGGACACCACATGATAATTTATGGGTATAAATCAACTTTTGAACAGTTGTGCTTGAAAAACTCGTGTGGAAGAGCAAAATAAGGCCAACACAATTAAACTGATGCCCAAGGATGGTGAGAGGGGTGGTTTTTTTTTTTTTTTTTTTTAGATTTTTTTGAAGAAAAGGAGAAAAAATTGTATGAATGTTTTTTTTTATTTTTTTTATCATCCATATTCGGAGTTTACTAGATTTTAACTAATACAGTTTAATCTGGATAGAACTATAAAAATAGTAAAAATTTTTCAATAGCTAATTTAATGTGACTATATATATTGCAACTCGAATTCAAAATATCACTTAAATAAGAATAGCCCCGCAAGCTGATTACAACAGTTATTGCTAGTTATTATTTCTAGTTATTTCTTAGCACTTATAAAATTTTACAAAATAAAATTACATATTATTTATGACATGTCAAATTACATTAAAATAGCTCAATGTACTTGCTTATTGGCCAAAATAATTAGTTTTGATGTCTTCGTATAAGCATAATTTTAGAAAAATAGATACTCCAATGGATAATTTATTTATGTATTCATAGGAGTTAGACTAAATTAATATGTGTATCTATGCATATAGGTGCCAGTGGGTTAACCAATTTTTTTTAATTACCATAATTAACCATTACAAATTATTTCATTATCAATAACTAACAAACTAATATATTTAGATAGTTTGTTTATCTCAGTTGATTTATCAAAAATGAAAATATCAGGAGAATGTTAGCTTAGATCCCACAGATTTTTGTAACGTACCATATGAATGCAAATTCAAATATATATAAATCTATAATTATTACTTCAATTTATTTAATTTAGATGATAGCTGATGGAAGTCAACAATTGGTGTTTAGATTAGTGATTGAGAGTTGACAACTCACCCTTTTAAAATAACCCTGCCAAAAATATAGTATGCAGCGGAGAAAATAAAAGCACAATTACTGGTAGATATTTTTGTTGGTATCTTATTGAATTCCAATTAAAAATTAAATGTTGCTACACCATGTTAAGTAATCTTTATAGCACATCACTATTATGATTACATGCTGAAATTCAATTGATTTTGGTTCACATAAGTGTAGTGGTTTTCAAATTGGAGTAGATGTCAATTAATTAATGACATGGGTACAAAAAAAATTTATCCTGTATATATGATTTTCCTTCTCCTATACAAAACTTAACAGAGTAAGCTTCTTCTTTTTATCACCGACAACTCAAGTGTCGGAGACCCATCAATCAGAATGACATGAACTTTTAGCATATTTTGCTACCATGCAATCTCTCAATTGCGTCCATTTTTGCCAATTCAGTACATTGCTGCAAGCTGATCAGATATGAGTGGCTACCCAAAATTTTGAAACTAAAAATAGGTAAACAAATGATCACAACTAAAAATAGGAACTAATTATACAGAAGATGTGGGACTCATTCACACTTTTAATACGGATAATAATTTATGTAGTTAGTAGTTATATGTATAGTAATGTTCATGGGAGCAAAATATTTTTTACATCATCCTTCCTATTTTTTTTTTTTTTTGGTATGCCTACGAGGTGTCTTGGACGGGCCCCAACTATGGGAGGCACCTTTAAGCCCGTACCACATCCAGACTAAATCTCTTCTCGCACCAGGTCGGCCCACAAAGGGGTAAAGTGCTCCCAATCAAGGCATTTCCATACATGAGTAGGGTTCGAACTTCTGACCTCACTTAAGGGATGAGAGCGCCGAACCACTCACACCAACCCTGAATGGTTCATCCTTCCTATTTGTATTCTTGTATATGGGGTTATATATGTAATTTTAATAAAAAATTTCATCTTTTAATACCATAAATATCACTGCTAATGATATTTATCATTATCCTTTTAATAATATAATAAAAGAAAAAGAAAAGAAAAGATATAGGGACTGAAAGCCGCTAACCAACTTAAAAATTGTTTGAAAGAGAGCACATGGACATGGAAGATATGTCGTGCGAGTTGGGTATGACTCCGACTTAGTTATTAAGGGTAATGCTAGCAAGAAGCATGCAGCTTGTTAGGTCTATCTAACACTGGACATTGCTTATGTGCTACTCCACTGGTGTTTTGACCTCCATATCAATCCGACTCCAACAAAAATATGACTATAAAAAAGAGAATCTTGTTTGCCTCCTACTCTATTCATCACTACTAATTCCTGGCAATGACATAAAATCTAACGCAGCAGCTGTGAAGATTTGTTTAGAACATTTAGCTTCAATGTCCAACATGAATTTCGCCAAATGGGTACATTTCGCAATTATTATTCTACTTTCTAGCATATCTTGTGATAAAATATATAAAGAATTATTAGATATGGACCATTACAATATATCCTTGTCACAAATCATGAGAAACACCATAATGTAAGACCCACATGCGAGATGAGAAGAAACCATTAATGATCATCAAAACTTGATTAAGCTTAAACCAAAATGAAAATCATATATCTCCAGCCTAATCAATATGCAAATTCTAGATGACAACCATCGTCACTGAACCCGCAGACCATCCTTCTGTAAAACCAGTTCAGTGGCACCAGCGGCAAAGATTGATTTGATTACAAGAAGCTAAAATCCATGGGCCTAATGCAATCCATTGCAAGCATGCATAAGAGAACCTTAATCATAATTTCTGCACAATCCACGCAAACCCAACGACTTACCATCATTAAGAAGACAGATGTGCAGAATAAGCCAGTTCCGCCAAGGTCCGCGTTAAACAGTGACAGGGAACCTTATGCATGTAACCTTATGTCACATTTCTAACATGTGGAATGTCAACACTCGCATCAAGAGTTGCCAACCTGTCAAATAACTAGGGAAATTTTCTTTCCTCTTCTTCCCACTTGTTGGAATCATTCACAAGATGACATTGAGCAAGTGGTAGCAGCACCATCAGTGACAACATTAACACTTGCAACACTTGAACAACACAAATTGCAAGAAATCATAACATATCACTAGAATTTACTAAATTTGCAGAGCGCCGTTGAATAATTTTTACGGAGAATAAACTCTTTGGCCATAGAAAACCAAGTAATGGGGTTTCATTTTGTTGCCATTTTATGAACTACAAAAGAATAGAGCTATCTTTTCTCAATAACAGCAAAAACAAAATACACCACCCCATAGTATGGAGTCAAAACCCATTGTGCCGCCACCAACATATACAGGCATATTAAAATGATGCTTGCCAGGAATGCCAATTTATTGGTAGAGTTGTGATGTCTGAGATTTGCTTATTTCAACTGGAATTGGCTGCAAGTAAGCTTGAAGTTTTGCTGATGCATATCAAAATATATAGACAACTGGTAAACTGTCCTCCTAGTTTGATTCCCTCCCAGAAAAAAGAGGGGGAGAATTAAAAACTATTCATTTCAACTTGAACTTGCTGCTAACTGAGTCATACGTCGGGACATAGATAACTGCAGAATATTGAGCAAACAAACTGTAAATAATCGAAGTAACAGTTAAGAAAGAATGCAAAGAATTCTTACTAACTAGGAAATACCATCTCCATATGATGCCATTGTGAGAGGAGAAGAAATAAGCTTTTGAACCATTTGAGTAATATCTTGCAACGTAACTGAATCTACAATCCTCAAGAAATCCTCCAAAGGTTTCCTGTATGATGAACATTTTATTAAAGGAAATCAAACTACATGAAAAACTAAACAGGGAAGCATAGTGATATGATATAATTCAAAACAGTTAATCTGGCCAAGGCACAGTAAAGAAGTAAAGTCTTCCAGATCATAAGCTAAAAAAGAAACAAGGTTTTGCCATCCATCAGAAGATGAAATATTATGGAGATGAGCTATTCATAAAGACTTGATAAACTTCATGCATAAAACCCATGCTATATGAAGGATTCAAGAATTGAAAAAAGTTTGGACTCTCTTCAGGGGGGAAATTTGAGGGAGCTAATAGGCTCACAAATTTACAGGAAACACTCCTTTTTCCCCCCTTTCTTTATTTCTTCTTGTCAATATCAACATAAAAATTAGTGACATAGCCATTCATGAAACATCAATTTTCAATCTTCACATTGTCAACAAATTGGCATGAGAAAATGCACAAATGAGATGGCATTGTCTTCACTGTCCTGGAAGCCAGGAAAATGCAGAAAAAGTGATTTCGGGTAATTGTAAAAATAAAATAAAAATCAGAAGATCTGTTGGTGCTTAAGACATCATAACATAGATGAATTGTGCCTTGGTCATACCTTTTACCATATGTCAAAATTTGTCGACCTATATCTTCTGAAGCAATCATCTGCAAAATACAGCTTCCATGTTAGCAATAATCTTGATGCACATAAATAGCCTCTTACCACTGTTGTTAAATGTATATTGGAAACCAAGAAATGGAAGAAAACATTTACATACTCTGGATTCCAAATTCATCAAGATAGCAGATTTTGTCGACTGTTTTGCACGATCTAGCTGCACCTGGTCAACTGCAAAAAGCAGGAAGTGAAGAATTACTTGCCAAGTCAAATGTAGTACAGTGGATATAAGAGTTGCAAAGATAAGAGTCATGCATCACACCTGCACCTGGTGAAGCAACTGAAATAAGCTCATCAACTGCTATATCTATGGCTTTTGCTGCGTAATCAGAACCCTGCACCCACAAGCATAAGCATCTTTAGCAGGGGCTTGTCTGAATATCTTCACCAGAAGTCCTAAATTCGTGCTTGAAGCAGAGTAGTGAAAGTTCAATGCCTCAAAGAAAAAATTAAACAGTTCAATGTGTTTCCATCTTGTGGATTTTACCTGGTTGTAAAATACCACCATAATTCAAAAATGACCAATTATGACTTTTAATTTAGCAAAAACTTAGAAGAGTTTGTTAAACAATCTAATTGTCAAAAGTGCTAGAAGATTAATACAAAAAGAATGAGAGAAATTTCCAAACAAAAGAAAGTTTTGAAGGTTCTTGGCAGCAGCTTACAGTGGTAGCTTGGATACCAAATATGCCAGTGTGATGATAAACATTGCTAAATGCTGTGAATGATTCAATCTGTGGATGGCCATGCAAGACTCGTAGATCTGCAGATACAAACCACAATCAATAGGAAATAGGAGATTTCATTGATATAAAGACAAAATTGTGCATCCATGCACTAATATAATTGCCAACAAATTTTATGCGCTTGAATCCTATCCCATAAAGGCAAAAGAAGAAAAAAGAAGAGATACAGAAAAAGCAATTGCAGCATGATGTAGATATCCCTGCATATTGGTATATATGTTAGACTCTTGGCTAAGGCAATATTTCATCAAAGATCAAGCAAACCAGAGGAGCTTACATAGCCTTGAGTACATTCCTTTTCCAGGGCCACCAGCTGAGAATGCTCCACCTCCACCCATTAGCGTCTACAATTCAATTAGCCTTATAAATATTTTTACCATTCAACTCAGCATCAAAATATGCAATATGAAAAGTAAAACTACATGCAAATTGAATATAAACAGCCTAGCAATAACTGCAACAACAGAGTCATAAGGTAATCAATTTTAAATACTTGAAGAACAGTCAACGTCATAGCACTCTTGTCATCAGTCCAGCCCTTAGGAAATTCAAATGCGAGAGCAAAGTGGATTCTGTGGTCCTGCAAGGAAATGTCAATTAATATCTCCAAGATGAATGGATAAGATATGTAAAAAGATATCTATGAAAGATGTAGATATATACCCCTGAATCTGCTTGACAACGATAATCACCTCCTGTATAAATAGACTGTGGAACTGCAGTTCCACTAACTTTGGGAAGGTCAGACAAAAGGGGCTCTGCAATTGATACGAGTTCCTCATGTTCAACACCAGAAGCCACAAGCACCATGCGAGGAGCAGTATAATTTTCCTAAATTTATCGAAGCAAACATCAATTGATCTCACAGGACTAACAGAAATAGACAACAATTATATTCTTAGAAGACGAATATATATATATATATACATATACATATATACTTCAACTTACAGCTACAAATTCCTCCAAAATTGTACTATTCAACATATTTATTGCAGATTCAGGTGCCAAAAGAGGGTTTGCCAATGGACCAGAGAAGCCAGCAGAATGAATTGCTTCCAAAAGCAAGCCCTGAGGGTTTTTAGAAGCCTCACTAATCTCTGCTTTGACCTTTTGAAGCTGAAAAATATAGATTATCATTTATATAAGCTTTTCATATTTGCAGTTTCAATAAAATTTGCAGCATATAAATACACATGCAATGAAAATTGACCTCTTCATTAACCTCCCAGTCAAGGAAGGCAGGATTCCTCACGCAATCAATAAGTAACTCAACCATCTCAGGAACATATGTCTTCAGGGCATCATAGGTGTATCCCATTTGCTCCCGAGATGCTGAGGCTTGCACAATGCCCCCAATTGCCTCAACTTCTCGCACAACACGCAAGTGGCTGCGGTTTTTTGTGCTTTTGAATGCCATCCTCTCTAACAAATGTGTGGCACCATATGTCGCTGGAGTCTCATAGATTGAACCAGAGTTAACATATAACCCTATTGATGCTGCAGGAGTCTGGCATTCAACAGAATAAAGAAAAAAAAATTCCTTACTAAAGTCACAACAGGAACAACAAGAAAACCTTCAAGAAGATTCTCCCTCTCCAGGGTATATAACATGGGAAAATATGGGTATTTTTTTTTTTAAAATCTTAATCCATACAGACCGGTAATGTCTCAGAGGCAATTTTCATGCCATTTGAGAGAGTTGTAATCTTGGTTTCTCCAGGTGCAACGTAATCGGGCAATGCTGGAGGGCGTTCAACTCCTGGAAGCGGAAATTCCAGAGGCAAAGACTTGGGCTTATCACCAAACAGCCAGTTGAAGATACCACCTGAAGAGGATGATGACAATGCAGCAGCACTAGAACTTGCAAATCTTGCAGGTGACCTACTGATAGTATGACCCTGTTCAGGAAGTTCAAAGTAACAAAACAGCTTATTGCATACTCTAAATTTCTCATCTAGTGACCTTCTTTGGAAAAAAAAAAAAAAATGAAAGAAAATTGTTTGCAAGAATTCAATTGAACAATTCAATTCTCGTAAAATGCCTTATTATTTTTCAAGTTGAAAGAATCGAAATACACGAAACACTACCTTCCTCCAAACACTACAAGATTGACTAAACAGAAACCAATTAAATTGAATTCTTGCATCCATTGCTCACATTTTCAGCAACCAAAACAAAAGGTTCACAAATAATTCCATTAAAAAAAAATAACAACATAAGATCTAGCAACTAAGCAATCACTTAACAGCCGATTAAACAGGAAATAATAGTAATAATAACACAAAATAATAATCGATGTATCGTTGTAAACGACATTGAATCAAAACAGCGACGAAGAGAATTTCAGATTAAAACTAACCTTGATATCCCTAAGGCGTGAAGCTGCAGCTCTATACATGCTGATGATCGATCGTCTGATTACAAACCCTAGATTGTATGTATGGACTTGATTGAGGAGTTTCTTTGTTAAGTCTCCCTGTTTTCGCTGCTTTTGGGTACTTCACAGAGCTGTATTTTTGGAGCTACGGTGTGCTACAGAAGAATAATCTGGCCCGTCACGTTGATTTGATCTCATCCGTTAGATAGTTGGGTTTAGTTGTCACCCGTTTGATTGTCTGACTTTACCGACCAATCAACGATCTTGAGGAAAATTGGTTTTGTTTCGGAATTTGCCATTATTAATACTTTACTTTTCAATCACCTAAGTATCGATTGACTGACTAATAAAAATAATTTTTATCTAAAAATATAATTTAAATTTTACACTTTATAATATTTTTAAAAAATAGTGGGCATTAGACAAACCTCTACATTACTTTTCCTTTTAGTATAATTTTAGAGGCGAGCACGGTCAGTTTCGGTTAGGTTTGATTTTTATTTTTTTTCAAAATATTAAAATCGAAGAGTAGATGTGGTTTTGGTCGGTTAATCGAAAACCGACTATCTAATAATATATATAAAAGAAACATGAAAATCAAAAGTTTTCTGATGGTCTAATGGTTTTGGCGTGCGTCCTTTCTCCCTAGCAATCTCGGTTTGAATCCCATATGTGCTTTTTTCAAGTATTTTAATTGATTTTCTACCAAAAAAAAATTGTTAAAAATTTGTTGTAGGTTATGAGATTCGAACCGACAACTTCAAGTATTTAATATAAATAACTTGTCACTTCAACTAAATATGACTTATATATATATATATTATCATAAAATTAGATTTTCGATCGGTTCGGTTAACCGAATGAAATTTACAAATCATCAAAAATAAAAAACCAAACCGACTCGATTCAGTTCAATTTCGATTCAATTTTTCAGTTCGATCAATTTTTGCTCACCTCTAAGTATATATGCATGAGTCACTTGTGTAAAATGTCTTAAACTTTCTACGAGAAGTAACCTAATGAATATTTATATTCCAATGTTATTGATTATTTAATCCAATAAAGTTTATGTTATTTATTCCATGCATCATAATTGTATTTTCAATCATTTTATTTTCACTCTCATTATTAATATAATATCAATATGGTGAGTATATGTCGTGTAAGAAAATTATGCATATATAAATTTCAAGAATAATTACAATTACCCTCTAAGATCATAATTACTACTTTATCTTTCTATTTTAAAAAATTATTAAAAACGTTATCGATTTTAGGTTCGTCAAATAATTTTCTCTCTCCGTGAAATAGTGTAAGAATATTTTTAAAATATATTGTTAATTAAAGGTCAAAATATCAATAATTATAAAACTTTTCAAAAATACACTTAAATTTTTAAATGTAAACTTAATTTAATTAAAATAAAAATTAACAGATATTCTTAAAAAAATGCAAATATTAATGCATTTTAATAATCGGCCTACATTTATACTGCTGCAATTGGAATTGTAGTTTTTTAATTTAATTAAAGAATAACACGAAATTTTTGTTATTTTTTATACTATAACAATGTAAAAAAAGTGCATGATTTTAAAAAAATAAGCTAAGCTTGGTATAATATTATAAATTCAATCAATATTGAGGATAAACATGTATTTTATGTTATTTAATTTTTTTTAATGTAAATTCATTGTTAAAATTATAATTTTAAATTTAATTTAATTTAATCATAGCTTAAATTTTTTTGTAATTTTAAATATTATAATAGTGTATAAAAGGCAAATGAGTTTTTTTTTTCAAAAAAATTAAAAAGAAATTAATTAAATAGTATTGCTATAGATTTAATAAAATGAGAATAAATATATCTTTTTTTATTTAATTTTTTTGAAGTTATAATTTTTAATGTAATTTGATTTAATTTAAATAAATTTATTTTTTATTATTTTTAATATTATAGTAGTATAAAAGAGAAAAGTGAATGATTTTTTTAAAATAAGAATTTAATTAATATATATAGTATAGTATTATAATTTTAATTAGATATTGTGGGTAAATATATCATTTAACTCTCCTTTTTAATGGAGAGGGAACTTATTTAACAAATCTAAAATTGTGGAGGTTTTTAATAATTTTTTAAACCATAAGGATGGAGTAGTAATTATGATCTAAGCTCAAGAGGTAATTGTAATTATCTCTAAATTTAATTAACATTGTGTTTGGATGCAAGTATTTAATTTTAAATATAAAAATTTAAAAAAATATGTAGTTAGATATTATTTTAAATCTTCATTAAATGAGTTATTAAGAATTTGTTTCAAATCCTTGCTATTACAAATTCACAATTTTTAACAAAAAATTTAATTAAAATTCAATTTCATACTCAAAGCTTTTATATCCAAACATAACATATTATATCTAGTGTTGTTGGATCATGACAATCTATATATATTAGTATAACATGAATATCAACCATTCAAAAAATTTAGGCTGTATTTTAGTCTAAGCTAGCACCGAAATATTCAACACCTCATTCCAGCCACTCAATGAGGTTAATTTGTCCCTCAACCAATTAAGCAATTGATGATGTTAATAGAAATTGAGACATATTTCTATAATCCTTTTATTAATAAAAAGATCAAATAATAATGTATAGATAGTTTTTTACTTAAAAATTTAATATAATTAATGATATCTTAATTCAAATATTATAATTCAAAAAATTTTAGTGTGCAGCTGGGTGATGGGCTGCTTGCTTCGAACCTCCTTCACATCCAATGAATTAGTTTCTCGGATACCGCATGTAGGTCCAAAAAGAATCTCACTAAAAA
>CATIWK010036304.1:0-12357 GCA_949634005.1 Mallotus japonicus | reverse complement strand
TTTTTTTATTATTTTTTATTTTTTTACAGAATGAGCTTAAGTTTTTTATTTTTTATTTTTTTTTAAACTGAGGTGGCAAAGATCTATGCATGGAAATTATAGTGTTATTACATTATTCTAGCATGAACTTTAGTCATTTTCATCAATCTATCCTATTTTTGAAATTGTGGCGAATTGATATATGAACTTTTTGATTTGTTGCAAATCTATCCACGGTAAAAATTGTGTGTGTCTATGTTGACTTGGCATGTTAACATGACATACATTTGTAAATTATTTGTTGATGTGGAAATTAAAAGAAGAAATTGATAATTTTTCCTATCCTTAACTTTTTTCTTATTGGCAAATATATCCTTAACTTTCATCTTCTTTGCAATTTTATCAACTTTACTAATTATTTCAATTTTATCTAATTTTAAATGAAAGTAGTGTATCTTCTCTAAAATATAATTGCAAAAAGAAAAATTAAAGTAGACCAATGGATTCGGGAAGCCATTCGAAAAATATCCAAATTTTAATTAATTATCTTTTAGGTATCAATTTCTAACCCAAATTAGTGTATCTTTTTTTTTATTTCTTTTAGTTCAATTTTAGTTGTTGTATTAAATTTTATCACAATCACTTGATTTTATTTATTATTTTAATAAGTTGAAATCACAATCAAGTAAAAAAATCTAACAAAAATTTTAAATATATTTTTATGAATATTTGAATAAATTTTTTTTATAAAAATATGCACATGATCATATAAAAAAAATCAGATCTCTAAATATAATTTAAAATTAGATAAAATTGAAACAATTAATGAAGTTGATAGAACTGCAAATAAGATGAAAGTTAAGGATAGAAAAATTATCAATTTCTTCTTCTCATGTTCACATCAGCAAATATTTTACACATGTATGTCATGTAAGCATACCAAGCCAGCATGCGCACACACTATTTTGACCGTGGATAAATTTGCAACAAATCGAAAAGTTCATATACAAATTCGCCACAATTTTAAAAATAAGATAGATTGG
Organism: Mallotus japonicus; assembly: GCA_949634005.1. Classification (NCBI taxonomy): domain Eukaryota; kingdom Viridiplantae; phylum Streptophyta; class Magnoliopsida; order Malpighiales; family Euphorbiaceae; genus Mallotus; species Mallotus japonicus. The sequence continues at coordinate 11,335 of CATIWK010036304.1, read as the reverse complement.
TGAAAATGACTAAAGTTTATGGTAAAATAATGTAATAACCCGAAATTATACTACTAGGCTTAGGGATTATTCAAAGAGCTAAGAAGATTAATTTGGGCAATTAGACCTAATGCGAAGTACCATAATTTCAAGAAACAATTACATTCTACACCAACTTTGACCTAATTATTCTCATATATATGATTTTTTCAGCTATGCCTTTTCGTGTTTTAATAACAATTTTTTTAAAAAAAATTTTATATTTCTTCTTCTTCTTTTTTCTAATTTTATTTTTGTATTTGTTTTAAGTCATACTCCATTCTCATTGAAGAGAAGGAGTGTTGAAGTGAGTAATTATAGGAATTGGAGTGAGAAAATCAAGGCATCATGTTAGCCTAATATCAATATATAATTGTAGCCTAAATTAGTGTGAATTAATATTATATCTAAAATTAGTCTTATGTACAATATATATAAATTTGGATCCTGTAAACAAAAAACAGATAGAAATTAAAGATTAGAGTTTGCTCTTAATTGAGTTTGCTATCAAGGAAGACATGTCACACTCCATTCAGCCATACTTCATTCTCATCAATGTTTCTTCTTCTTCTTTTCTAATTTTGTTTCTAAATTTGTGTTTCTGTTGCTATGAGTGTTGATAGATTTTTGTCAATTCATGACTTCTTTTTTAATTGATAAGTGATTCTTAAATTTGGATTTGTATTTCTTCTTATTTTTTCTCATTTTGTTTTTAAATTTGTATTTTTCATGCTATTGGTATTGATAAATTTTTTTTCTCATTTTGTTTTTGAGTGCTATTGGTATTGATAGATTTTTGCCAATTTATATATTCTTGTTTATTTGGTGAGTATGTATTGTGATTTTTTTAGTTGTTTTTGGTTGTTTCAATTGTATTGGTTATTTTGGTTGTTTCAGTTGTTTTCATGGTTATTTTTATTTGGTTATTTCAGTTATTTTGGTTGTTTCGATTGTTTTGGTTATTTTGGTTGTTTTGATTATTTAGAACAACCACAGTATTTTTCAAATAATAATTGTCAAATATCGTATTTTAAAAAAAATTAACCATATTTTCAAATTTTTTTTCTTTTTTTCGATATTTTTGAAAAAATCCCTAATTTCAAGTGGATTCAACATAAGATTATGGGTTGGTGTATAATATAGAGAAAATTTCATAAAATGACCCATTTTGACCAGTTTGTTTTTAGTGTTGGCCCGTGTTTTTTTTCTTTTCAGTTTTGACATTTTCTTTTCATGATGGGGTCTCTATATTTTGTACTTTCATTTTTGGCCTTTTGAACTATTAGCTATACAACTTCCAAACTTTTTTGCACTGTTAGCTATGCATCCTATTAATTGAAGTTGATTATATGTATTTATTTAATTTTTATATTCTAGATAATTTTAATTAGACTATATTTTAATAATATAATTCTATTTAATTTTTATATTATTTTTATGTTACTTTAAATTTTATCATTCTATTTAATTTATTTTTAATCCTACAAGTGATCTTAATTTCGATGTTATATTATAATATAAAATCACATAAATTAAGTTAGTATTCACAAATTAATTAACACATTTTTGTTTAATTAGCTTAATTTCTTATATTTTATTTTCAATAAAATCTTTACTTTTATTAGTATTAATAATAAAACAAGAATTTTTTGATACATTATGTTTAAATTTGTATAATGCATAGTTATTATTGTTAATAGAAATTTATTTTTTAATATGAACTTATTGTTGAGTTATAATCAAAAGATAAAATTTGACTGTTTTAACACGAACAATGATTTTTTTTAAAAAAAATTTTAACAATTATAATACAAAAACTTTTTACTTTAAAATTAAATAAAAAAACTAATATGACAACTAAAAAAAAATTAATTTACCTTTTATAAATTTTTCATTTTAAAAAGATTGTCTTTATAATAATTTTTTAATTTATATTATTGTACTTTAATCCAAGCTAATGGTGATTGCATGATACTTATGTATATATTTACTATAATTGTTGTTTTGGTTGTTGTTTGTTATTTTTTCGATTGTTGTTTTTTTTGTTGTTGTTTGTTTTTTTTTTTTCAGTTGTTATTTTTTGTTGTTTTTCAAGTGTTGTTTTTTAATTTTTTTCTTTTTAATAAAATATTCGCTTGTATTAGTATTAATAATAAAAATAAGAATTCTTTTTTTGATATATTATATATTTTTTGTTGTTTTTCAATTGTTTTTTTTGTTGTTTTGGTTGTTTTTCAGTTGTTTTTTTTTTTTGTTGTTTTTGTTATTGTTTGTTATTTTTCAGTTCTTTTTTTGTTGTTTTTTTTATTGTTTTCAATTGTTGCTTTTTGTTGTTGTTTCAGTTGTTGTTTTTTGTTTTTATTTGTTGTTATTTGTTCTCTCGCTCCTACTATGCTCCATATAAAAACATTCATAAAAAATAAAATTTATTTTTAAATAATTTTATCCTACTTATTTTATCGAACACATTTTTATGCTGAAAATACTTCTACTATATTAAACAATAGAATTTAATTATATTTTAACAAAAAAATTTTCTGGTACACATAATATAACTTCTACACAAGAGTAAAAACAAAATGGCTTTATAAATAAAATATCACGTGTGCCCCCATATTATTATTATTAGCCCCATGACTACTATATTATTATTATTATTATTATTATTATTATTATTATTATTATTATTATTATTATTATTATTATTATTATTATTATTATTATTACTATAAATATATGGAAAATATTCTAAATTGACAAAAATATATATAAAATTATTGTATAAAAAAAACATAAAATAAATATAAAGTATTCTAAATCTGTATTTGATTGAATGTGGCCACTGGAATTGACTCGTAAATTATTCTCACTTTAGATTGGATCATCTTTGTTAATATTCACACTATTATTATTATTGTTGTTGTTGTTGTTGTTTGTTGTTGTTGTTGTTTGTTGTTGTTGTTGTTTGTTGTTGTTGTTGTTGTTATTATTATTATTATTATTATTATACAAATAGTATTCTAAATTGACAAAAAAAAATATAAAATTATTGTATCAAAAAAGTAAAATAAACGAAAACTATTCTAAATTATTGTATCAGAAACGTAAATAAACGGAAAGTATTCTAAATTTACAAAAATATATATAGAGAATTTCAAGGTATATGATACAATAGAAAATGGAGTGACAATTTCATTTTTTTAATTTGTAAAGTGATTGGAATACAATTTTGAAGGCATGAAACCTGGAATAGTTTTTATTTATTTTTTGTTTACTTTTAATTTATTTTTCATATATGAAATAATCTCATTATGTTTTTCTTTGTATTTGATTAAATATATTATCATCATTAGTATTAATTATTTTATTATAGGTAGCCTCATGTCTGCTATGTTACGGATTTCGTTCATCATTACTGGAACATATTTGTATACTTTTGGTTTACTTTTTATATATTTTTAGTTTATTTTTCGTATATTTTACGTTTCTAATACAATATCTTAATTACAATATGTTTTACGTTTCCGATACACTATCCTCATTTCGTATATATGTTTTTGATATAATATCATTGCACCAAAATAATAAACCTCATGCGTTTGCTAATTAAATAGACTAAAAAAATTACTACTAATTATTAATGAATTTTTATTTTTAAAATATTTTTTGTTTATTTTCCGTATATTTTACGTTTCTAATACAATATCTTCATTACAGTATATTTTACATTTCTAATACAATATCCTCATTACATTATATTTTACGTTTTTGAAACATTATCATTGCACCAAAATAATAAACTTCATGTGTTCCCTGATTAAATATACTTAAAAAAAAATCACTACTAATTATTAATGAATTTTTAGTTTTAAAATATTTTTACTTTTGGTTTACTTTTAGTATATTTTTATTTTATTTTTCATATATTTTATGTTTCTGATACAATATCATCATTACAATATATTTTACGTTTCTGATACAATATCCTCATTACATTATATTTTACATTTCTATACATTGTCATTGTACCAAAACAATAAACTTCATGTGTTTGCTACTTAAATAGATTAAAAAAAATCACTACTAATTATTAATGAATTTTTATTTTTACTCTAGTAGGTAAGAAAAAAAAAAGCATGTGAAGCTGAATTTCGATGAAGGAATTTTCCTTCAAACTAAACCCATGATGTTTGATTCTAATTGATGAAACTTTATTTTCTCAAAAAAATGAAGGAACTTTAACTAAAAAAATTAGTTTAATGATATTACTGGAACTTTAACTATTTCATTTATAGCATTATATAGTTTTGTATTTATTTTGATCTATTGGAATTAAAAAATAAACATTTAGAAATAATGGTAAATTTATTAAAAATAAAGAGAAAATAAAAATAAAAAGGGAAAAAAATAAAAATAAAAAAGATTATACTAAGCATAAAAATGTCAAAAAACTTATGAAATAAAATTCTAGAAAATTATATTTGTCATGACCTGAACCCAAGGGCACGTGACTGGTACTAGAGAATGGGAAAGCGTGAAGCTTCCGAAACCTATAGTAAGCCTTTAAACATTTTCACATAACAATATTTCCCAACTTTACAATTCTAAAGAAAATCTGGCAAAGTTTCCTTTGTACCGAGGCCAAAACCAGAACCTATGAAACATAGAAATACACTTCCAATATTTTCAATTACCATTACTACTTCATCTCAACACAATAATAAAATACCAAATATATATCACATGATATAGTCATAATAATACATATATCCACATTAAACCAATTAAATCATAAATACAACTTATCAAATATTCAAACAACTACTGCGGTATCTAGAGTACAAATACCAAATAACAATATCAATATATCCTACATAATATAGCCAGGAAAGAACAAGTCTGGCGTGGTGGAGGATGACTAGACCTCAGCTATGAAAATCCTGAAAAATTAATTGAGGGGAATCATACCTCACTGAGTGAAATAACGTTATGAAATGCACGATTCTTTTTGTAATTCCATAAGTGCCAAGGGGGGGGGGGTGAATTGGCTTTTTATACAATATGGGTAATTTTGAATTTTTGATAATAGGCAAACAAATATTAGAATTTAGGCTGAAATAGATGAAGAGGAAGAGTGATAAAAACTCCAAGGATTTATAGAGGTTCGGCCCTCAAAGCCTACTCCTCTCCTCAACCTCTTGTTGAGAGTTTTAATCCACTATCAATCTACTTTAATGATGTAGATTAAACCCTTTACAAGCTTAAACCAAACTACCCAAGTGTTTTCCCTAGGCTCACACTCAAACCCATTTGCTGAGAACAATCCTCTTAGCTTACAAGTATTTGAAACCCTAACCCAACTCACTCAATCCCACTGTTGAGCTATTGAATGAAGGAATTAAACAATCACCAACCCACACTCAAGAACACTCTTGAGTTAGATAGAAATTACAAGAATTAAAGATGAAGATTTGGGTGGTTGAAGATTTGATTCAAGATTAATTGCTTAAGATTGCTTTAAAGATATTTGCTTAACTTCATTAACTCTTTTTAGCTTTGTTCTTGGAAGTATTTAAACCCTCTTAGAGAAAAAGAGCTGTTGGAGGCGCATTAAATGCAATTAGAGCCGTTTCAAACACCAAAATAAAAGAACTCTGCACGCGTGTCATTACTGATGACAAATCATCATTGGTCATGACAGTTCTGGGCGCCAAGATACAGCTTCAAAAAATTTTGCGCTTTCATGATCTCCGGTGATGATGGTGGTGATGACTGCTCTCGGTTTCTAAGTGAAAAAATACAAATTGGACTTTTGTAATTTAGTCTGAAAATTTTTTCCGATGATTAGAATTTGCTTGTGACCATCAGTAATGGAGATTTCCATTTTATTTGATCAAATTTGACTTTCGATTTTTGATGAAAAATTCGATCTTCGATTTCATTCCTGTCATCACTCGTGATGAGTTCATCACCACTCATGACAGAGCTGTAGACTTAGAAATTCAACAACTTGTCTATTCGTTGCTTGACTTGTGCATAATTTAAATAACCTGAATATAAACACTTAAGCACAAGGATTAAATATAATTTTACTTAATTAATTGTAACCATAAAAAGAATATTTTACCCTTTAAGGTTCAACAATCTCCCCCTTTTTGATAGTAACAAATAATTAGGTAAAATTAGGCTAAAATTGGAAGGAATAACTCTCCCGTAAAATAAGCCCAAATAAAAAATGCACGAAAATCAATTTCAGGTATATTTTGTTCATTTGATCAACCAAGGCATTAAAGAATTGTAAGTGCACTATCATGATCAAAGCAATTCTAGTCTTAATTTGCAACCTCAAAAATGATATAGATATACCAACAGATCAAATCGAATATAGATCTTGGTTCCAGATTCATGATCATGAAATAAGAGTATAACCTGTGATAAAAAATTTATTTCACAAATTACCAATTTTCAATCACAGACATAACCAAGATTTAATGTTCAAGCCTACGGAACATTAAATTTCACAGATAAAAAATGGGTCTAGGATAACAATAAGCAACATAACCAAAGTCAATTATATAATCAAAAGCAAATATTCACTTTGGTTGCTGAATCAACCACAAATTGACAACTAATATCCATATCCAATAGCCAAACCCTCCAAAAAAAAAAAAGCAAGAATCAATAATAATTTCAACAAGACAAAAATTTAAATTTGATATTCAATAGCCAAGAAATCAACAACCAATATAACCAAAAACACATATATAGCTAATAAATATTCAATGGCTAACCAAGTCACAAGATATGCAAATAACAACTTCCAATTTGACCAAGCCAAATCAAAGCACAGAATCAACAATATTTAGAGCATAACAAATTATGCAAATTTAACATCCAACAGCCAATAACTAGCAATTTTCAAAAAAAATATAATCATCAAATATCCATAAGATCATAAATGTCAAATATTTATAAAGATAAATCCAAATATCCAACATCCAAATGTCCAACTAAACATGATTAATATCTAAACCAACATAAAAGCCAACAAAAACCAACATAAAAGCCAACATAAACCAAATATAGTAACAGGAATGCCTAATTTTGCTGTTTTCTCCCCCTTTGTTATTGTAAAAAAGAATCAAGCAGGGGTGATTCTAGAGGCACAAAACAAAACAACACATCCAAAAATATTTAGAGGCATTAACCAATGGAAGTTCTTAAAAAGACTTGAGCAAAAAAAAAATATATATGATGAGATATACAAATGAGGCTGATCAGGGAGATGCAGAAGGGGCAGGAAGGTGATCCCTTATGTAGGCAACGTCACTAGCACTGATGTCGATTTTGATGTCCATAACACTAAGCCGAGACTCCAAATCAGTTTTAGAAGACTGAACAGCTCTAAATCGAGAATCCAAGTGAACTTGGAGGTAATTTAGCATGGATTGTATCAATGCAGAGATTATGGACCATCATCAGCTGATCAATGGCAGAAATTAATGCAGAGATTGTGGACCATTATGGCTGATCAGTGGCAGAAATTATGGACTGAATAGCAGCGATTGTGGACTATCAATTGGCAGAAATTATGGCTGATCAATGGCATAGATTGTGGACTAAATGAAAAAGATTGTGGACTATCAATGTGTGTAGATTATGGCAGAAATTATGGCTGAGATTATGATAAATCATATTTACCATAATTTGTGCCATAATTGGTGTATTAGCTGTATACATATATTCTTACCTAAAGTAGATTAGTAGAAAATTGTGTAATAGCTGTAGATATATACTTGTCTAAAATAGGTTGTACAACTAGTTCTATTTAAAGGAAACATCATCAAAGAGAGAGGCATTCATCCATTTACTCAAACTTTGTTATGGTATCAGAGCCTACCTCTGAAAATTATAGCTGAATCTTTGAGTTTCTGTCAGTTTTTTTTTTTGTCTTTTAAAGTTTCTGGACTGCTGTCATTTTCTTTTTTGGGTTGATTAAATTCTATCAATAATCTTGATTTTGAGATTTTATTTTTCTGGACTGCTCTCATTTTTTTGGGTTGATTAAATTCGGATCAACAATTTTGGCTTTGAAATTTTATTTTTTCAAGAAGAATGTCTATAGACACTTTGGCTATCAAATTTACAGGAAAGAATTATGCAGTATAGGAATTTCAGTTCAGAATGTTTTTGAAAGGAAAAGAGCTTTGGAGTCACATTGACGGGTCTTCCCCGGTTCTTAAAGAAGGTACAGAACTTAGTCAATGAGAGGCAAAGGATGCTCGAATTATCTCTTGGATTTTAGGTTCTATAGAAGCTCATATGGTGAACAATTTACGCTCTTTTAGCACAGCTAAGGAGATGTGGGATTATCTGAAATGCATATACCATCAAGATAATACTGCGAGACGTTTTCAACTAGAACTTGAGATTGGTAACTTCAGTCAAGGTAATCTCTCTATTAAGGAGTATTATTCTAGATTTATTAATCTATGGAGCGAATATTCTGGTATTATCTATTCAAAGGTACCCAAAGAGGCCTTAACCAGCCTTCAAGCGGTTCATGAAGATACTAGGCGTGATCAATTTTTGATGAAACTAAGACCATAATTTGAATTTATTTGGGCTGGATTACTGAACAAAAATCTTGTTCCTTCTTTGGATATATGTCTTAGTGAATTATTACGTGAAGAACAAAGAATGGCTACACAAGTTGTTCTAGGTTCGTCCAAGGAGACATATGAGATTGTTAATATTGCTTATGCTGCTCAAAGGAAGAACCGAGGAAAGGGACAAATGCAGTGCTATAGTTGCAAGGAGTTTGGGTATATTGCTCACAATTGTGGTAAAAAATTATGCAATTATTGTAAACAGAATGGACACTTTATCAAGGAATGTCCTACATGCCCAGAAAACCGACGAGCCAAAGTGTTTTAAGCTGCTATCTTAGATCCTACCACTATTGCTGGCACTAATCAGTCTTTTGTTACTCCAGAAATGGTTTAACAAATGATTCTCTTAGCATTCTCTAATCTTGGACTTCATGGTCAAGGTAAGATTATTTCTTCTCCTTGGTTTATTGACTCTAGAGCATCCAATCATATGACTGGATCACCTGATTCGCTGCATAATCTTCGGAAGTATATTGGTAAACAAAATATTCAAATTGCTAATGGAAGTAATCTTCCAATTACAACCGTTGGTGATATTGGACCTTCTTTTCATCATGTATTTGTCTCTTCTGGATTATTTACTAGTTTGATTTCTTTTGGTCAGTTGGTGGATAATAACTATGATGTAAATTTCTCTCGTGGTGGTTGTCATGTGCAAGATCAGGTGTCGGGGAAGGTGATCTCGAGGGGGCCTAAAGTGGGTAGATTATTTCCATTATAATTTACTATTCTTAGAACTTTGTCTTTGGCTTCTATTATTGTTGAAAATAAGGCTGATGTTTGGCATAAAAGTTTGGGCCATCCAAATAATGTGATTTTATCTCATTTGATGAAGCATGGTTTTCTTGGCAACAAAAATCAATGTTCTCCTAATCGTTTATCTCTTGATTGCTCTACTTGTAAACTAGGAAAGAGTAAAGTGTTACCTTTTCCTACTTATGGTGGTCGTGCTAATACATGTTTTGAGATTATACATAGTGATATTTGGGGTATCACTCCTATCATTTCACATGTGCAGTATAAATATTTCGTGACATTCATTGATGACTATAGCCGTTTCATATGGATATATTTTTTGCGTACCAAAGCTAAGGTGTTCACTGTATTCAGAAATTTTATGGCTTATATTGAGACTCAATTTTCCACCTACATTAAGATTTTACGGTCTGATAATGGTGGTGAATATATGTCACATGATTTCCAAGCCTGTTTGTAATAGAAAGGTATTGTATCTCAACGATCATGTCCTTATACCCTTCAACAAAATGGGGTAGCTGAATGGAAAAACTGTCACTTGTTGGATATGATTCGCATTTTACTCTTAGAGGCTTCAGTTCCGCCTAGATTTTGGGTGGAAGCCCTGTCCACTGCAGTCTATCTAATTAATCATCTACCTTCTCAACAATTGAAATTTGATTCTCCTTACTTTCGTCTTTTTGGTATACAACCTGATTATCATATGCTACACACATTTGGATGTGTTTGCTTTGTTCACTTGCCTTCTCATGAGTGCCACAAGCTTATAACTTAATCGGTAAGGGTTGCTTTTCTGGGATATAGCACTACTCACAAAGGGTTTTTGTGTTATAATGCTGCCACTAATAGACTGCGTATTTCTAGAAATGTGGTTTTCTTTGAACATGAGTACTATTTTCAGCAGCATGTTTTCCCTTCAAACGGTGTTCTTCTTCCTAGCTTTGATGATATCTCTCCATCCATGGAGCGTTTTAAACCTGGTTTTGTATATCAGCGAAGACAGCCCCCATCATCACAAATCCTTCCCGACCCTGATCCAGTACCTGCTACAGTGGCTCTTCGAAGATCTCATCGTATCAGTCGTCCTCCTGATAAGTATGGTTTTTCTGCTGTTTTAGCTGATACTACAGTTCCTACCTCTTATTCTCAGGCAATTAAACATGTCTGTTGGGAGAAAGCTATGAAAGAAGAACTTCAAGCTCTTCAAGAGAACCATACTTGGGATATAGTTCCCTGTCCTATTGGTGTTAAACCCATTGGTTGTAAATGGGTATATTCCATTAAGCTGTGGTCTGATGGCTCACTTGATCGATATAAAGCCAGGTTGGTGGCACTCGGTAATCGATAAGAGTATGGAGTTGATTATGAGGAGACATTTGCACCTGTGGCAAAAATGACAACAGTACGACTTATCCTGGCTATTGCTGCCTCCAAGGGCTGGTCATTGTGACAAATGGATGTTAATAATGCCTTTTACACGGGGATCTTAAGGAAGAGATTTATCTGACTCCACCACCAGGGTTATTTTCTACGCCCTCTTATGATGTTTGTAAGCTAAAATGGTCACTCTATGGTTTAAAACAGGCCCCGTGTGCTTGGTTTGATAAGTTTCGATTCACACTTATTTACTTCTCTTTTGTCCAGAGTCAGTATGATTCTTCTTTGTTTCTTTGCAAGACTACTAAGGGAATCATTTTGCTCCTAGTTTATGTTGATGACATCATTATTACAGGGACTGACTCTGAATTGATTTCTCAGCTTTAGCAGCACCTTCAAAGTTCTTTTCATATGAAGGACCTAGGTCCTTTATACTATTTTTTAGGCCTTGAAGTGAACTCTACCTCAGCTGGTATTTTCTTACATCAACAAAAGTATGTCCAGGAGATAAT
>CATIWK010036301.1:0-15830 GCA_949634005.1 Mallotus japonicus | reverse complement strand
TGAGTAATAATACTGGATCCTCTTATGTTATTGTTAAATGGCAAAAGCCTGCACAAGGTCAGTTGAAATTAAATATCGATGCAACAATTGATATGGATAGAGGTATTACTAGCTTTGGTATGATTCTTCGCGATTGCAGTGGTGATGTTGTTTGTTGTCGTTCCCAATATATGAATGGAAATCTTGCTGCTTGTCTTGCGGAAGGTCTATGTATGAAGGAGGCTTTGAGTTGGGTTCATGGGAGAGGGCTGCAAGATCTTATTGTTGAGTCTGACTCCAAGATTTTAGTTTCTGCAATTAATTATGCTGGTATGGATATGTTTGAGTTTGGGATTGTTGTTGATCATTGTAAACTTAGACTACAACACCTAGTGAATGTCACTGTTAGATTTGTGAAGCGTCAAGCCAATAAAGCTGCTCATATTCTAGCAAAGGCTGCTTCATCTTATGCTCGATGCTCTTATTGGTCTGAGGTTCCTTATTTTGTTTAATCTCAGGTCCTTAAAGACAAGATGTAATGTTGTTTGAGTTTTAATATTATTATCTTTCCTTAAAAAAAATCCTAATAAAAAGAAGTTAATATGTTACAAAAATAATGCTCAACTTTTTTTTCAACCTAAATCCAAAGACATTCATATGGTAAAACGATTTATAACGTTATAGTATATTAAATTAATTTTTTTGTGTAATACTGTAAAATCATTTATAACATTATACTATATATTATGATGACTACAGTCAATATTTTATAGATTAATAAATTTATCCATTAATAGATTTTTAAAAATCTAACTTTTTTTAACAATTTACAAATCTAACTTCATTTCATATCAAATGATGAATAATTATAAATAAAAAAAATCTAACTTAATATTTTTAAATATGATTGAATTTTGAATTAAATGAAAATAAAATTTTGAAATTCAACATTTAGCGACGAAATTACAATTCCATCGCTAAAATAGCAAGGGAATTGTAAATTCGTCGCAAAAATAGTGACGGAAAACAAATTAGTGACGGAAATGAAATCCGTGGCTAATTTAGCAACGAATTTGTTTTCTGTCACTAAAATTGCGATGGATTTCATTTCCGTCGCTAAATTAGCTACGGATTTGTTTTCCGCAGCTATTTTTGCAATGGATTTACATTTCCGTGGCTAAAATAGCGACATCGCTAAATTTAATCAATTTACTTTTTTAAATACATTCCGTCGCTAAGGTTATAATTCCATTACTATTTAGCAACAGATATATTCCGTCGCTAAATTGGTAGATTTTTGTAGTGCTTTAAAGTTAATTCTAAAATATTTTTACATCAATTGTTTGTAATCGGATATATTAGTCATTGATATGAATGATTAATATTTAGTTGTAATGATAGAAGAAAATAATAAAATAAAAAAAGGAAAAGCAAATAGCATTGAGTTGAAAAGTTAGTAGGAAGGTAGATTAAAATGTTAATATCTTTCTAGCGGATGAGTAATTAAGTGATACGGTACTCTTTCTTCTTCCTTTTCTCTTCATTCTCTCTACAAGTTTTTTATTGAAATAGTGTTTTTCTTAAGGTGATTTTGGCCATTTTTAGCTGAATTCACCTCTTTTTTTTCTTCTTTTTCTTGCTTTTTGCTTGTGTGTTATCAGTGGTGAATCTAGAAAAATTAGTTAGTAGAGGCAATTTTTATATGAAAATAAATTATATATCCAAACTCACGTAACTAACCTGATTAAATAGACAAAGAGTAATGACTTAAAAGTTGAAAGGAATTAAATAAAAAAAAAGAATTAAAAAGTACTGCTTTAACGTTGTTGTTGTTTTTTTTTTTTTTTATAAAGCAGATGTTGTGTTTTTGAATGTTAGAGTGGTGTCAAACTTCTTGTAAATTTGTAAATGTAAAAAACTAGATTTTGTTTGTATTTCAAGTAAAAAAGTTGTAAACCTTAAAAAAAACTTGTAATTTAAGTTATATTTTTTTTGACTTTTGGTTACACACTTACACTTGCAAGGACCAAAGAAAATTTTTAAATTAAAGGTGGGTGACGTGTGAGTTTAAGTGGGGACAACAAGTTAAAATAATAATAAGATAAAACTCATATGAACCAATTATAAAAGGACAAGTGGGGGCAAGCAATTGCCCCCTGTTGCCCTTAAGTAAATTCGCCACTCTGTGTTATAGATCTATGATGGATCTATAATCTGTTGTTAATAGTACTTCATTTCTAGTGAGGTTTTAGTAGATAAATAATTTCTTGGTTTTTTTTATAGGTTTGATAGATCTACACTTTCCCAGATTGCAGGAACAAGCTCCACCTCCATTAAGCAAGGAACTAGTGCCAGATCTAAGGTTAAGAGTCCTCTGTTTTGCAGCTGAGTGAATATGGTAGATTGTTGTAATGCAAGTGGTTACTGAGTTAGTAACCTCAGTTAAAGGAATGTTGATCCTTATTTCTGATTTTGTAATCTATCTTCTGGTAGAAGTTAATGTACTCCTTGCACATAGTTCTTCTTAGTTTTCTTCAATGAAAACTTAAATTTCCAAAAAAAAAAATAATAATTAAGTGATTTTTTTTGGGTTATTTGTAAAAGAAATAAAAAATCATGACTTATAGCGCTTTTTGCAATTTAATCACAATATTTTAATTCTAGCAAATAAAAATATGAATTTTTAAATTTTTGTAATTCGAATCACCGGCCAAATATCCGGTGAAAGAATGCTGACATGTCAGGCAAGAGTTGGCCTAATAATCCATATCAGACGTTTGATTGCCCCGTTTTGTGTCAAAACGATACGTTTCATATTTTAACATGAGCAAACTAACATGTTTTTGTGTCAAAACGGTGCGTTGCACAGCTTCTGCTTCCTCTGTTAGTCTATGTACTCTTGGAACTTGAAGGTCTGCAGCCATGACAAGAAGAATTCTTAAAGAAACAATTCAAGATAAACAAGAGAGCCCCAAATTTTACCATCCTCAGACCATAAAAACTTCGTATGATGTTCTATATATTATTAAGTCGGGAATCAATTAGATTATAATATGTCTAATATTTTAGCTGTATTAGCTATTTAAATCATTGCAGTAAATTTTCCAATCTCAATCCACAAAACAAACATCAAACCATAAATTTCAAAGGCCTTCTTATACATCATAGATTACTGCCCAAATGTACCTCCATTTTCTTCTTCTTCTTTGTTGATATTTAGGTTGTCATATACGAGTTATACAGTGAAATTAAATTCCATTTTTGGTAAGAAATTCTTTCAAAGTGTCCTTCTTCTCTGTCATACTTCAATAAGAACTAGTATCCTCTTCTAATTTGCCCTTCTACTCAACTCTTTTTGACTCTATCATTGTCATCAAGAATCTTGTCTGCCTCTTTAGTTCTCGAGTCAAAGACCTCATAATCCTTAACAACCTCCAACTTATGAACAAGTATAGTGTAGGAAATTCTGTCAATTTTTTTCCTTCTCGGGCTTCATTCACAGCAGGTTATGTCTCATTCATTGCTTCCCTACCGAGAAGGTAGCGCTTTTTCCAATTAGGATTGCATCCGATCGAATCTATGGATGGATGACATGGCAAGATCTGATACGGCGACGGCGGCGGTAACGGCGGCAATGATAAAGGAGGAGGAGTTGCAGGGGTGATTTTTTCTTTGAATCTACACGGCAACTAATTTGTCACGTGTTAGGGTTACTTTGTTAGGCTTGATGAAGAAGATGGTGAATAGTTATTCCATGTGTGTATGTGTATGGTAAAGTGTTGCAAAAACTATTATTTTATTTATTTATTTTTTTATGTCTGAAGCTTAAAGCACACCATTTTAACCATTTTAACGTGGCAATTAAAATTTAATGTGGATTATTAGGCCAACTCTTGCCTCTTGCCTGACTCGTCAACATTCTTTCAACCGGTGATTCAAATTATAAAAATTTAAAAATTTATATTTTAATTTATTAAAATTAAAATATTGCAATTAAATTACAAAAAGTACTATAAATTATGATTTCTTTTTTGGAAAAATCGTACTTTTGATCCCTTAACTATTTACGTTTTTTTCATTAAGTTCCTATATTTCAATTTGGCTACATTGGATCCCTATACCTTTATTTATATTTTTATTGAGTCCTTATACTTTTATTTTTCTATACATTGAATCCCTTCGTCAAAATTTCAGTTTCCATATTTTAACATTATATCTAATTAAGTCCTTGTAAAATATATAATTGACTCCCTATATTTTTTAATTGTACTAAATAAATCCTCAACAGTTTCATTTTTAGCCAATTAAATCCTTATTTTTGACTTTTTTTTATCTTAATTATTAAAATCTTAAAAAACATATTCTTTCATTACTTTTTTTTTTCTCATATAGTTAAAATATAGCTCATTTATTTATAATAAATTTCCATTAATAAAGAACAAATTATACTACTAATATCCTTACAATTTTTATTTTAAGTCAATTAAATCCTTATTTTCAAATTTTTTAAGTTAATTGATAAAATCCTAAAATGCACATTCTTTTAATTTTTATCTAGTTAAAAATATAGATTATCAATTTCTAATAATTTTCTATTGATAAAAACGTGTACGATTTTTAACAAGATGTATAATACAAATTTAATTTAAATATATAAATGACAAACATCTTTATATTTTTTATTCAAAAATATTTTAGCTAGTTATTAGTATTTGTATAGAAAATTAATAAATTAGTGATTTCACTAATTTAAAATTCTAATTAAATATGTAACTAATACAACTTTTGAATACATGATAAATTTAAATTTTAGATCATCATTAATTAAAATATAAAGATTTAACAAATATTAACCAAATATTTTATAATTTATGTGACCTTAAAGCTACAATAATTCAGGCACATAATTAAGATACAAATGCTTTTATTTATTAAATTTATCTATCAATTAGCAGGCATATGAAAATATTTATAACATTATTTAATATTTTTATAAATAAATGACTTATATAGAAGTTTTAATTCACCAAATTAAAAAGTTTCAAATTATAATTAAATGACTTAAAGGTAAATTAGATAAGAAAATAATAAAAAAATGATTTAGACTTTTAACAGTTTTATTAGGTTGCTTTAGTGAAAAAAATTAATGAAATTACAAAGTTATTGATTAAGTATATAAATGCTGATGACTAATTAAAATATTTTATATCAAAATAGATAAAAAAAAAATATTTATCATGTATATTTAATTTGGATTTCTATTATACGTATTTTAAAAGTATATTTTAAAAATATATTTTAAGATTATATATATATATATATATATATATATATATATTTTTTATTAATAAAATTTATTAGAAATAAATGACCTATATTTTAACTATATGAGAAAAAATTAATGAAAGAATATGTATTTTAATATTTTAATAATTAAGATAAAAAAATCAAAAATAAGGATTTAATTGGCTAAAAATAAAACTATTGAGGATTTATTTATTACAATTAAAAAATATAGGGAGTCAATTATATATTTTACAAGGACTTAATTAGATATAATGTTAAAATATGAGAACTGAAATTTTAATGGAGGGATTCAATATATAGAAAAATAAAAGTATTAGGACTCAATGAAAAAATAAATAAAAGTATAGGGATCCAATGCAGCCAAATTAAAATATAGGGACTCAATGAAAAAAATGTGAATAGTTAAGAGACCAAAAGTACGGTTTTTCCTTTTATCAACCAAGTTTATGACATTTAGAAATGTGTATTAAATCATACTATTGAGTGTAATACATCCGGTGTAGATAAGATTTTTCCATTTTTTAATTTATCTCATCTCTTATAAGCGAGAAAATTAATTTATAAGCTAATTACTTATTAATGGCAAGTTCACCGCCAGATTAGCATAGCATTTAAGCGACTTCTAGAAAAACAAGAAGAATAAAGATGTAATATGCCTAAACAAAATGGAGTATATGATAAAGGCATAATACATACATAATCTATTGTATTTGTCATTTTTTATCAGTTTGACACCTTAACTTCTAATTTTATCATTTTGATATATGAACTTGGCTAAAATACAATTTTGAAACCTCTATCAGCACACGTGATATGAAATAACGAATCAGTATGTACTATATTATAAGAGTTTGACTGATAAAAAACTACAAATAAAAGTATCAAACTGATAAAAAATGATAAATACGGGAATTATAAATGTATTATGTTATCATATTAGTACAAATTAATATATTTTAACTAAATTTAGATGTCAAAATGATAAAACTATAAATTAAAATGTCATATTGAAAAAAAGTAAGAAGTACAGGGACCATTTATCTATTTTGTCTGTGATAAAAGAAAGCAATCAGACAGCGTAACAGGGATGCACCGTAGCGACTGTGCCAATGGCCATAGGCTGTGTGGTTTGATCAAAATAATCAAATGGTCTCTAAAAAGAAGCTTCCTTTGCTCATTCCCAACAAAACCCAAAAATAAATACTCTCCTTTAAGTTGGTGAAAGTAATAAAAAAGAAAGTCCCCATTCCATTTTCTGTGTTCAATTGAATGCTCTCTGCTTTTCTCTTTCTTAATAAAGGTAAAAAGGCCCACCATTTTTATTCTTCCTTTTTCTTTATTTCTTCATCTTTATGTAAATTACACCTGAATTTTCTTAAATATTAATTCTTGTACTAATTCTTTTGATTTTTTCTTTAAAGAAGATAACTTTTCTACTTGGAGCTTTCCGGGTGTTATTTAGTTCCTGGTGTATCTTTTAAAACTATGGATAATTCTGATCAGGAGAAGCAAGATCAGAGGTAAAATCCATCTGGGTATTCTTTTTCTTGTTGGGTTTATGTGCATTCAGCTAGTGTTTTGAATTTTTTTTAGGTAGTACTCGCGTGGTGTTTTGAATTCTTGAACTTGCTTTTGAACTTATTTTTGTTCTTTGTAGATTTTATTTTATTTTTTTTTAGTGTTTGAAATAAGATTCTACTGTTAACCCTTTTGACTGAAAAATGTTGTGGAAAAGTTGAAGGAATGGGAATTTTGATATAAAGTTCAGGACAAGGATGAGCAAAGATTTATCTGCTTGCATGTGATTTGACTGCTAAGAGAACTGCAGCAGAATAAAAGAAACTTAGGTTAGACTTGTAGATTGTTTATAAACTGTGCCTTGTTCTGCTACTTCGCTTAATTTCAACTTTTTGAGAGTACAATGACCATAAACTTCATTTTTCAGTATATTATTTTCTATTGTTTATACAATCCTTAGCATATTTGCAAATTATATTGACTGGAATTCAGTAGGGATCAGCTGCAGTTAATAGTGGTTTGCTCATAATTGCTAACCATGTAATTCCTTTCTTTTCTTGTCTTTTACCCCTATTTTCAATTAGGCTCTCTTTGTCCAGACTCCAGTTTTCGCTGTTAGTGATATCTAAAAGCCTGTATTGGCCCTAATTTCTTGTGTATCTGTCAAAGAATTTCTTGATTGTTATTTTACATGAAATCTGTGAAGGACCTCTGAAACATTTATTGTTGAAATAAATGTAGCCTTTATATTTGAATGTTGTAGGCTCCATAAAAAAAAAAGTTCAAGAGCAGTTTCAATTCAAATTGAAGGTGGATTGATATCCACTTGCATTGATAATTGTGGTTTTCTCATTTATTTGTTCACCAATTTCAGGACTAATTCTGGCATGGAGGATTCCACTGCAATGACTATTGAATTCCTCAGGGCACGGCTGTTGTCTGAGAGGTCTGTGTCAAGAACTGCAAGACAGAGGGCTGATGAACTAGCAAAAAGGGTATGTTCTGTGTTGTACAGTGGATTTTTCTAATACAGTGTTATTTGTATGTCTAAATAACTAGTACAGTGGATTGTTCTAATTCAGAGTTATCTGTATGTCTAAATTACTAGTATCTCTCTCTCTTCCTTTACACTTCTTCCATTTTTCTGCTATGGTGTTGAACTTATATTTATTTTAGGTAGAAGAGCTTGAGGAACAACTAAGGATTGTGTCTCTTCAAAGATTGAAGGCCGAGAAGGCAACAGAAGATGTTCTTGCTATTCTGGAGGATAATGGGATTAGTGACATTTCTGAGACATTTGATTCAGGTTCTGATCAGGATACCCATTGTGAATCCAAAGTTGGAAACATGTCCTTTAAAGAAGAAGAAAATTCTATCAATTTGAAAGTGAGAAACAATGTGTCGGAAGAACTTTCAGGCGCTGACCTTGATTTTTCTTCAGTGCGTGGCAGAAGCTTGTCTTGGAAAGGTCGCAAGGATAGTTCACGTTCTCTTGAAAAATACAAGGATCCATCAATGAGGAGACGGAGTGGTTTTACATCTGTAAGTTCTTCTCCAAAACAACGTCCAGGCAAGTCATGCCGCCAAATAAGACGCAAAGAATCTAGGTTTGTTAATTTCACTTCAATTCATGTTATGTATAATTGAATCAATAAAATGACATACACTTTACACATTCTCATGCTAAAGAAAGTAGTCATTTAATGTGATACTGCTCCTTCAGTTTTATCCTAATAATAAACTAGATGCTGTTCAGTCTGTAAAGCTTGTGCAGCTTGAGCACCTCAGCATGCCACTTTTGGCTTCTCTAATGCTGACCCTATGTAGTTATGATATTTCTATTTGGCACTGTATGAATAGACTAGTATTTTTGTGGCAAATAATGCATTCCCTTCCCCAAAATGCCTAAAATTTACACAATAGATGCAAAATAAAAGAAGCTCCTTGCTTCCCTTGCTACGGAGCTCAGAGGCTGAATCAGTTCCAAAGTAAGCTGCAAAGGTAAAGGAATTGGAAGCATCCCAACTGTATGGGACTGAAGCCCATGTTATTCTGCTGGGAAGCTTGACGCTTTACCTGATCTCAGTCTCAGTAGGAAAAGAACAAACCTTGCTCCGATATGAGTTGATCAGTCTCCAGAGTGGAAATTCTAATACTCTTATCATCAAATTTCCTCACTTTCGAGGAGTGAAAAACTAAGCAAAGAAACTTCTGTGTCATGTTAGGCCATATTCTGTTAAGGACCTCACTTTCAATAGATAACTAAGCCCTTTTGTATTGCCAGATCTGTAGATGAAGAATGTAAAGGCAAACCTGTAGAAGATAATTCTCTAGAAAATGAAATTGCCACTTCAGAAAGCCTTCCAAATTGTTCAGTTTTGATGCCTAAATGCGGTGAAGAAAAGATGCTATTGAAGGACTCACATTCAGACTGCTTAGAGAATGAGCAAAATGCAAGTGATACTGGCATTGATTATAATATGTGTGGAGGAGACAGAGAGATGGAAGAGGCACTTGAACACCAGGCACAACTCATTGGTCAATACGAAGCAATGGAAAAGGCTCAGAGAGAATGGGAAGAGAAGTTCAGAGAAAATAACAACGGTACACCGGTATAGCTGATAAAACCTATAACTCAAGAACACCATTAATTATCTGCTCAAAGTATATTATAATTAAGCACATGTTAAAATAATATTTTCCTATTTTTCCTTTGAAGAAATGATGCTTTTTTACTGCTATATCTGAGTTGGTTTTTGAATACATGTCTGTTAAAAAGAAGGTACCGTCTAGTATAGTGTGAGATTAACTATGAAATATATATTCACTGATTAAGACTAATTTAGGAAAGTCACTTTTAACAAAATTTAATAAATTGTGTGCACAGTGTACCATGAACGGTGTACAAATGCAACGTGTGAGAAGCTCTTGAGTTGCTTTTTATTTATTTATTTTCAGCTTTCTTTCATTTCATTCATAATGCCTTTGTGTTGCTTATCTGACTTTGATACCTGCAACATTTCAATGTTTTTGTGTTTCTAAATCTGAGATAAATGAATTAAGGTGGCATTTTAACATATTAACCTCGCATATCTCTGTAGAATTTAGAATTTCATATCATTTAAATATTGCACTGTATTTACCCATACTCATCTGTTGAGAATTTCTTTTTAGTAGCATCTTCCACTAATTTTGACTACATCAGGGCTTCAGACTTCCAATGGACCCATTCCATTCGTTAATAATTTAGGAATTTTGTCTGTTGTATGGGTTGTGCAAGTCAGCAATCAGCATTTTCCTGAAGCACTGTGAGTTTCATAAATGTGTGACATGTACTTAGCTGACAATCTTAAGTTTTGGTATCATGTTTCTCCTCACCCCCAAACAGCCGCAAGTTGCAACTTTGTGTCTGCTTCTTGCTAGAAATTTTTACAGTTACACTTTGTCTAAACTAAAACTAATATAAAGCACAAACATCCTGTAAATCTGAAATATCGGAGTAGACGAAAACATAGAATTTGTTCTTATAGAACTTTCAAATTAGAGTGATCCAAACACTTCATCCTATTTTTCCAGTAAAAGTGAAAAAGAAATTCGTTCTAAAGAATAAAACAGAAACTTATTTATTCTAAAAACCAAAAGGGAAACTTGCTTATGTTGATGAATCTTAGATAAACTAAAGTTAACCAGGAACCCACTTCTGTCCTGGCTGAGTTACAATTAAAGCCGTTTTGCTATTTGTCAACATCATCCAAGAGGGCAGCGCCGCCGCTGGTTCTTGAGCAACCACTGGTGGAAGTCTCCTCCTCCGAGGGAAATTTCAACTGCACTGGTAATGCATATCATGTGTAGCTGCGGCTGATATGTAGAGAGTTAATATCTTGGAACCGTGTATCAATGTGATCCTTGTTAATTTTAAAAATTGAGAAAAAATTTACATTATAAATAAAGACTTATTTTCAGGATATTAGGAGTCGTTATGGTTTTCCTGCTTGTTGCAGTGTTCATGAGCATGGGGACCTCAAGCTTCCGTATGTTGGAAGATAGAGATGAGTAAGATTAACAGTGACAATGATATGCATGGTCCTAGGAAAATCTAAAGAGCATCTGCGCTAGTTGTCTAAGCATTAAAGAAAACCTAAAATAAGGCTTGAGTTGCAAACTTGAGATGCTAGGCAGGCAGTTGCGTATGTGTGGATAAGGCTTTACAGACTGCACAACTCTCATTGCAAGATGCTATTTTTCATAATGCATTGTTATGCTGAAGTAAGTATTCAAAATTTTCTAAGGGTCCTTAATTATAATTGTTTTAGAGAAGTTCCTAAATTAATTATATGAGGTATTCTAGCCATTATATCATTTTGAATTCAGGCTTCTCGTCAACTTTTACTAGTCCAGAATTCCATTTTTAATGGTTTGAGGTTAATAGCAGAAAAACAATAATGATAATAATTTGTCAGAAGATTTAAAGCAAAAGTGCAAGTATATTTGGACTTACACTTTGAAAAAGGATTTTAATGCCAGAGAATGTGCAAAAATTTAAAGTGCAGTTTTGTTGTTTTAGTGCAAGTATATGCAGAATCACTAAGAGATGTGCTAAATAAGTTCGTAGAGAGTTCAGAGTTAGGATGCATAGTTGAGACAAAGGGGTTATTTATAGCAGAATAGCAGATGGTGCCAAAAAGGTAATTAGAGTGGGGCTCTTATTGGGGTCCCATTGTGTTGTGTACCATCAAGGGCTTAGAAGTGCATGATCTAGGTAGACTGCTTTCTGAGCCTTCTTTCCGGCAGTCGACTAAAGTTTGTGCACTGTAAAATGTCAATATAAAGTTTTAGTTTCTTGTTAACAGTGCTCTTCAATTGGAGGCTGGATTTTGTTTAGGCCCTAAAAATTAAACTGTAACGGAAGAGCCAGGTTTGGTAGTTCACTCTGATGCAAACTATTTAAATTAATTTTGTGGATGTTTAGAGATTCTACAGTCTATAATGAGTGTATATGTTTGGGAATGGGAAGTAAAACGGATATGATTCAGTGAGGTAGGAGCAGTATAAATGCAAAATGTAAGTTCCTGTGCTCATCATTTGATAGGTACCTCGGCACTATTTATAATATGATAGGACTGTTGAAAGATGTGTTGGCTATGGTGCAGTCTGATAAGGACCATAAAAAATGATGATTTCAGGTGAATTCAATCCTCAGTTCAATAGGGTTGTAACAATAGAAATGTTGGGACGTGATTGGCAGCCTATCGATGATTGTTAGTGCAAGGAACTGAAAATGCTGCTGCCCAAAGTCGGAGAATAAAACAAGGAAACTATAGGCAAAAGTGTATCATGTTCATGCAGGGAGCTTTTGCTCAGAAAAAAATCCTTTGAGCTAGGATTTAATGCCAGGTGGTACAAAAGTGCTAAATGTTAAACTAGGCTAAGAAACTGACAATGATAAAATTGGATGTTGGCAACTATCCCTTGTTCATTCTCTTGTCATTATTTACCAGTGTTACTCAACTTTTATCAGGTTGGGACTTAGGATATTTTTTATTAGTTTATGCAAAAATTAAAAGGCTCATATGTTTTTCATTTTTTTTTTATTGAAAAAAAATGAGAAACATTTTAGGTCAAAGCACCAAACTCCTCTAGTTTCCCATCATAATGCATTATGAAAATTGCCATTCTGGCATATTTGAAATATGGTGCAGATGAGCCTTGCTCATGATTATTGGCCTAAGCCCCATGGTTAAGTGACTTAACCTTGTGATGTGATGAAGCATAATCATCAATTATTTTGTTACATAATAATGGAATCATCATTTTCTTTTGATGTTGATGAATTTTAAATTTTAAATTCTTCTTGCACTCATGCACTGACCGCAGTTGCTAAGAATCATAAAACTCTATGAATTAATTTTGTGCATAAAGTAGTTTGTACTTCTGTTAAATCCTGAAATTCTTGTCTTCTGGTCATGATTTTTCAGGATTCATGTGATCCTGGGAACCGCTCAGATATCACTGAGGAAAGATATGAGGTCAGGGGGCCAACTATTGAACCTGCTATGAGAAATGCCTTCCAAACTCGAGAGGTAAGATCAGAAGTTGAAGATATATCCAAAATACAGGCCAATGGCTTTCTATCATCTTCACATGTTGGTGAGGTATGCTTGGAGGAGAGGAAAAGCACTACCACTCCTGTTTCTGAGTCCACCACTCTAGAGTTTGCATTCCCCATGGCCAAGGGAAGGCAAAATCAAGAGGGTCTTGGAAACAACTATCAGTCATCATCACATATCCCTCGTCATGAATCAGCTTCAATTGGTTTACAAAGTTCTCTTGAGAGCCATTCTGTTCCCAACTTCCCTTCAAATGCAAGCAGTAGTTTCAGAGGGAAAGAAGCTTCCAAAAATGAGAATGAACGTTATGCATTGGTGCCACACAAAGTATCTGATGGATTGGGTGGTGTGCTTGAGGCACTTAAAGAAGCGAGGCAATCACTCCAACAGAGAATCGATAGATTGCCATTAGTGGCCACAACTGTTGGAAAATTTGTTGAAACTTCTGTTCCTGGTCCTCCTACGATCCCTGGGGATAAAGTGCAGATTCCTGTTGGATGTGTTGGACTTTTCAGATTACCAACTGATTTCTCAGTAGAAAGCAATGCTCAAGCGGATTTACTCGGTTCAAGTACTCAGTCAAGTTTGCAAAACCATTATTCTGATATAGGATGTCCAGCAGCTGCCAGCAATCGATTTGTCTCAAGCCCTTATCTACAGAGTAGGCCAAGTTTGCCTACTGAGGATCAATTTCTTGCCAGCCAATATGTTCAAGGTGGGTCAGGAATTCCACCACTGAAGCCTTATTTTGATCCTTACTTGGACACAGGTTTACCTTCTTCAAGTAGATACACATATCCCAATTATCCCATCAATACTTCCTATCCCGACCTGATGCCACGAATGCCCACTAGAGAAGAATTCATACCTTCTGCTCGAACTGTGGGTATGCCTACTTCAAACCATTACCCATTCATTGATGATAATACTAGACGAAACATGTATAGATAATATCTTGAAATTAGAATTCTGTAGGTTTTCTGCACCTAGCTGTATTCAGGTTTCAGAAATAGTTGATTTTGTAGCTTAGGAGTGGATGCCATAACCCTTGTTAGGGCATAGATCTATGTTAAAGATATGTTGTATTATTATCTGTTGTGAAATAGGCTCTGTAAAGAGATGCGATTTGTTTTTGGTTTCTCTTTCTAGTTCGTGCTCTGGTTTCCACTCAAAAAATTAAAAATCATAAAGCAGCACTTTGAGTAGTCATAAGTGTTTCTCTTACTCTTTATTGGGTAGTGCTGTGACCGTTTGTTCCAAGCTTCACTTCTAGAAAAAACACTGGGAGAAAAGCACTAGTTCTTTTCGAGTGTTTCTTCCTCTTTATTGGGTAGTGTCCTGACCTTTTGTTCCAAGGTATCGGACAAAGATTAAGCATTAGGATTCAGAATCAGATCAGATACGCCAGGTTTAAAACTTTTCCTGAGAGTAATCTGGCTGTAGAACTATATCAGTGTAGCCGCCAGAAAGTGCAACTTGTACAAAGCATAGTTTCACTAGACCAACTAGACCCAGCTTAACTTACGGCTTTGATAGTTCTTAACATATATCTCATAAATAAATAAATAAATTTATTTATTTTCTAAAAAATGATTTCAATAATTTTTAAAAATTAATTTGTTACCTTCAAATTTTTTTTATTAATTTCCAAAATCTCAAAACATTTGAAAAGAACAAATTCTACCTGTTTGGACATAAATATTTTCAAGAGGAGCTTATGAAGATCTGTAAATCCAAGCCCTAATTAATTGATTAATTAATTAATTGATAAGTTATGGAAGGAAGGAAGTTGAGGAGAAGTGAGCTTCTAATTGAGAACGTGTTTAATAGGATTGGAGAAGTGGAGCAGTTGGCAAGAAGGAAAACAACGGATAAAAAGAACTTACCTATAGATCTAAGGGACACGACCAATCTTCATCAAGAACACATAAAATTTCTCCAAAACAACGACACAAACTCAACAACAACAACAAAACAGAACTTGAACAACAAACAACAATCTTCAAGCTTTTTTCCTTTGTTTTTAATTTTCATTTTAGTGTTTGTTTAGACTTTTTACCTTTGATCAATCAAACTCTTTAATTTCCATTCCTTGTTCATATCAATGGAGTCTCTAAGTTTTCTTTTCATGCTTTCAAGTTCCTGAACGTTTTAATTCCATTTTTTAAATTTCCAAGCATTTTCAGTATTAAAGGTAATTAATTACGTATAGTTCCTTTAAGAATCCAGTAGTTTTAGGTCCCTTAAACTATACCAAATCGTATGTTTAGAAGTCAGGATCCTCAGGTTGGCGTACCTCACACACTTGGCATGCTCACAAGATCACCCAAAAGGGCCAAAGGCAAACACTACCATTGCCAAATTCTTTTTTTTTTAATTGCTAGTAATTATATTACTTAAATCGGAATAAGTCATATAATTGCTAGCAATTATATTACTTATATTACTAATTTTCTTAATCTAGTCATAACAGAATTATCCTAGTCATATAATTGCTAGCATTTATACAAGCAAAATCAGAATAAGCCATTTAAATTTCTGAAAATGACATGTGATCATGAAGTACGAACAAAATTTAAAAATATATAAAAATAATAGTTTTTACCCTTTGCAGTAGAACCGTTGTATAGAAATGTTAAAGAAAATATAATTGCAGTAACTGTTTCAAACTTAAAACATTGTAAAACTTAAAAAAAAATTGCAAAAGAGTGTGATAAAGTCATACAAAGCAGCTAATGATGCGCGTTATGGCATGGCCATTAATTTCATTACAATGGAGACAGTGTAATGAAGAGGGTGTCATGGAGAGTATTGCACCCTCTATTCAATCTATGCCTTTAGGGATGTGGCTTAACGATTCTTGTATAAGGATTTTTGCACTTCAATAATTTATAATTATATTACAGTTATATTATTTTG